>APFE031703961.1:48928-66601 GCA_000404065.3 Pinus taeda | reverse complement strand
AGCGAGATGCTTTCCCCGGGATACATACTGTGGTAATGTGTGAATGCTCTTGATGTTTTATTGTTATTGATGCTGCTATATTGATGATCAACGTAGAGGAGCTTATGTATTGTGTATGTTTTCCGCAACAGTACATGATCAGGATAATCTCCATTGAATATGTGTTAAATTATTCAAAATTTCTACAAAAACCATACATGCTAGAGCCTACTTTTGATGTGTTGGAAGACACTGTTGACATGCAAAGGTTTATTCTGGGATCACATGGTGAGGAGAAATGCATTGAACAACTTAATGACATTAGCTTCCAACATCAATTTCGTATCAAAAAAATTGATGGGAAAACACTAATATGGTGCAAGAAGTATTCAACTATTGTAGAATGGGCATTGTCATCAGGTTTGGCATTTTTTAAGTTCATTCCAGATCATCCAATATTTGCATTAAATATATTGTTATTACAATCAGTGGTTGAAATTCATAATGCACACAGACATAATATAGATATAAATTAATTAATTACCTAGAAGAAATTAAAAAAATGTATTAGATATATATATGAGTACTTTGATATTGTTGATTGAGTGTGGTGGGAGTCTTTTTTCAATAATCAAAGTGATATCATTTCAAGAACAACAAATGAAGATATACCTTTAAAAAATCCATTTATTTGGCCACAAAATGTGTCAAATGAACATGAGGAAAGAAACATTTTCTGAACAACAACAATCTCAAAGTATTATTAATTCTTCACAGGCAGAGGAAAGGGAAATGTATATTGGTTCCAGAAGGTCTTGTGCACAACGTGAAGCCATGGAAGACCTTTACAGGGATTCAGTATAAGATATTAAGGAGGGTTGTATGATCACAATGCTAGTAGGTGGAGATCCCAATGGCTATCCATTATGGGTTGCTAAGGTTATAAAATTCATTACAAAAAATGAATATGTTGCAGGTGTTGAAGTACATTGGTATGCCACAAATACACACCCATTCAATGGTATGTATAAGCTAGAGATGGTAGTTGATAAAAAAAAATGGCGAAAAGAGAAAAAGAAAGGGTACAAATATAAATCGTCGCCGCACAGGCCTCTTAAAATTGGAGGATGTTGGTATACTTGTTTATGACTTCAAGTTAACAAAAAGAGGAACTATTCACTTGAAGACGATAGAGATTATGAAGAGGTTGTTACCAGAAGGAACAATGTTGAGATAGAAGTCTGCTGAAACTAGTCGTAGATCTAGAAGAATTTTCAACCCTGAAATGGTGGGCATGCATGTGCACTCAGATGGGGCACTAGTTGATGAAAGAGAAGAATATGGAACATCTTCATCTGCATCCAGTCATTCATCTGAAGATGTGAATTCTGATGGTGTGCAAGAAAATATGAGTGATTTTGAATAGTTGTCTAAGACAGTTTATATAACTGATGTTTGCATCGTATCTTGAAATAAAAAATTTGATTTCCATATGGTGTTAAATTAAATTATGGGTCATTTTTAGTTTGTTGGATTATATGTTTTAGTTATGATAGTTTTTATTGTTTAGAATATCTACAATGCAACAATAACTTAGAGATATAATGTATGTTTCATTCAATCTACAAGTAATGACATTTTGATTAATTTAGTCATCTAATTTATTCATAATGTCATGGCTTTTTAATTTTATGGTTGAAATTTTTCCATTTTTTTTGTATCTTTAATGTTATGGTTGAAAACAATTAGAATTCTAGCGATCTTTACTGTCATGTTATTATATGTTTAACAACATAGATGAAAACTGATAGAATTTTGATGTGTTTTAGATCCCATTATTTTATTTTTATCGTCATTACTAAAAAATGTTAAAATTATACCTAGGGAAAAAATTGTTATTCTACCAAAAACATTAGTGTGTTTTTTCCTCAAACAATTGTTTTTTGCACCAAAAAAACAGTTTTACTGTGATTTTTTTAAAATGTTGAAAATTGACCCCAAAAAAAACCATCGTTCTAGTGTACACACTTTTCGTTTTTAGCTTTGTTTTTCATATTTTTTTGGGTTTTTTTTGCCAGAGTTCTTGTTTTGAGTTTATAGTTCCTGTTTCAAAAGTTACATAGTTTTTTAATAGGCTTGTTTCAAGTGCATCTTGTTGAGTACGGAATACATACTTGATTTTCTTAAGTTGGTTCCTTGTGCTTGTACTTGATAGATCCCCATAGGTAGTAGTACCAAGTTCCATCCCTTCTCATTGTAGTGAACCCATCACATTATAGTGATACTGAACCATTGTGGTGGCATCGAATTCCTTTTCTCAGTAGTTACATAGAGATAGTGATTGCACCAAGACTGTATTATGGTAGTAACACAGAAACATTTTCACCAAAACATATTCATTGTGGAAGCATTGAATCCTTCACTGTGATGTATCGCTGAGATCTTTTGGTGGTAGCACCGAAACTGTTTCACTAAGATGAAATCTTGTCATTGTGGTAGCATCTAGACCATCTCTTCACTGAAATGCTTGTCCTATACTTTCACAGAAATGCTTGGAACCCATTCTCTGAAAAGATTTGAAATATCTTACTGTGATAGTGTCGAAAGTTTCTCTCTAAAATCGAACTTGTTCAATCCTTATTCTGAAGATGCTTTGAACTGCTTTCATTGTGGAATATCAAAACCCATTATTGAGACATTCAAACTTCTTCCTTCCTCTTCAAGGTGTCTTTAATATGTTAGATAGAGATTGAACTAACTCATTGTAATCTTAGTTCCATTAGCCCATAGGTGTCCTTCTTCAAACTGCCTTTGACTATGACCATAGCCCTGATACCATGTTGAGAAATCCAAAGAGGTGGCAATTAAACAATTTCTCTTATTATGACAATATCTTGTGATGTTTTCATTATTATTATTTTTTCTTTATAATTATTTGTTCTTTAGAATTATCTTTTCTTATCATCAAGACTAATGCCATGCAACAAATAGAAAAGAACACAAGATGTAGGCACGCTGCCAAGGCAAAACCCCACTCTATGGGAAAACCCAATCAAATTTCTTCCACCAGTAGATTCAAAATGAGACGACCAAGACTCTTAGAACATAGACTCAAGACTACATTCATCGATTAAGTCAATCTTGTTATGTCAAACCCTAGTTATTCTTTTCTCCTGTGGCAGTCAATCTTCTTCACACTTTTGTCTTTGAAGAGATCATTTCTGCAACCAATCTGAGCTCCTTCATCTATTGTGATAGCACCACTATAATAGCACAAAGTCACTGTGAAAGCACCATTGTAATAGCTCTGAACTGAAGTCATGATGACACTATAATAGCATCGAGATAAGGTCACTATAATAGCACCAGGATGAGATCATTGTGGTCATGTGAGAGCACCAAACTGAGGTCACTATATTGTGAGTTCCTCTTTGTAATGACATTGAATCTCTCCTTCTGCAATAGCACTGAAACTCATCCTTGAATTTATCTGAACTGTGCACACATAGCATCAAATTGAGGTTACTTATCCGAGCTCCTTCGTTGTAATGAAACCAAAGCTTATCTCCGAAATTCTTTTCCACATTTTCTATGTTAGTAATGTGAAGTCCTCACCCTTATATATATAGTAGTTTCCATATGAAAATAGACCGACATGTGATCATGAAGAGTAGTGTTTCTGAATTGAGCCGACATGTGATCATGAAGAGTAGTGTCTCTGAATTGAGCCGACATGAGTTCTTTTCAGGAAGCGGACTAGGTGAGGATTCTCTTTGAGGTCGACATCTAGCACAAACGCATTCAAACACTCGGTGAATTCATATTTATTATTATTAAAAAATAGAAGATGATTACAATTGGTGGGAGGCCCCTGGATTTATACTGCTTGGATGCCTCTTGGTGAATGGGCATGATCTTTGATCATACCCTTTCCCTAAGATCATGTCCTTTATCTAATAACCACTAATTAATTTATTTTTTATATAACATTGCCTTCCTCCCAAAAAATGTTGTCCTCAAAGCATACGTAACCACAGATATTGTTGAGGAAATGCTTCAGTGTCCCAAGAAGCTTCTTCTTATGGTAAGTCCTTCCACTTGATCAAGTATTCCTTGATTACACGAGATCGAAGCTTCTTTTCCCCGGTGGATATGATACAGAGGGTTCTAAAATGACCCTTCCTTCATCTAAGGATGGAAGCGTTGTTTGTGTTGATTGATGGTCACCAAGTGCCCTTTTAAGGCAGGTTACATGGAAAACGTTGTGAACTTGACTTTTATCTGGAAGTCTTAAACTATATGCAACTTGGTTGATCTTTTTATTGATATGATATGGTCCATAAAATTTTGGTGCCAATTTATTTTTTTCCTTTTTGTTTCAAGGACAACTATTTGTATGGTTGGAGCTTGACAAATACCCATTCTTTGACTTCAAATTCTCTTTCGGTTCTGTTTCGGTCCGCTTGTTGCTTCATACGGTTTCTTGCATTATTTAAATTTTCTTTTAGGGTTCGGATGATTTTTTGGGTTTCTTCTAGTTGGTTTTTAACAACTAGTGGATTTGTCTGGACAGTAGCTAGATCCTTCTATTTTGGAGATATACCCATACAAAGCTTGGAATGGAGTCATTTTTGCTAACGTGTGATAAGTAGAATTATACCACCATTTAGTGAAATGTAACCACTAAACCCACTTATTTTGTTTTTCTGTAGTGTAACAACGTAGGTAGGCTTCCAAACATTTATTGACAACTTCCGTTTGTCCCTTTGTTTGACGGTGGTAAGCGGAACTCATACTTAGGTAGGTTCCTATATGGTTGAACAATTCCTTCTAGAAATTACCCTTAAATTTGGCATCTCTATCACTCACAATGACTTTCGGAAAACCGTGTAATTTATAAATATTTTTGCAAAATATCTCAGGGATTTGTTTAGTTGAGTCTGACTTCTTCATTGCAATAAAGTGAGCATATTTGGTTAGTCTATCGACTACTACGAAAATATTATCCTTGCCTTTAGTGACAAATAATCCCTCAATAAAGTCCAACAATATTTCTTCCAATTTCTGATTCGGAATGTTTAAGGGGTGAAGTAATCTAAGTGTCGTAATATTTTCACTTTTATTTATTTGACATTTGTCACATCCTAATACATATTTTTGAATATCATGACTCATCCCCTTCCAAAAGAAGGATTGCCGTGCATTGTAGTAAGTTTTTAAAAATCCTACATGTTTGGATGACAGTGAATCATGTGACTCCTTGAGTATCTTGGATTCTGGAATTTGAATTTAGATAGATTCTTCCATTGTACCATAGAATATCATTCTTCCATTCAAATTTTGGGTTGCCTGGAAAGTTATTGATTATCGCAGTTATTTCTAGATCCTTGGCATACTCACTTTGAATCTCATTAAGCCATTCAGGAACAACAACCGAGACTGGAAGTAATGTTGATTATTCGCCCTTCCTAGACAGAGCATCTGCGACTACATTGTCCTTTCCCCTTTTATGTAGTATCTCCATGCCAAAGGCGACAATTTTTTCAATCCATTTTTGTTGTTCTTCGGAAAGTGTTTTTTGTTAAAGGAGGTGTTGGACATTGTTATAGTATGTTCGAATGGAGAACTTACTTCCCAAAAGATATTGTCTCTGATTGGCTATTGCATGCATAATAGCAAGCATTTCCTTGTTGTATGTGGACTTAAGTTGTTCTCATTTATTGAACTTCATCCTTTCAAAAGCTATTGAATGTCCTTCTTGCATTAACACTACCCCTATAACGAACCCAGAAGCATCACACTCAATGATAAATGGTTTAGAGAAATCTGGAGTTGCCAATACTGGAGCGTTAGACATAACTTTCTTCAATTCTTCAAAACACCTTCTTGCTTCCTCATTCCATTGAAATGAAATCTTCTTTAAAAGGTTTGGTAGAGGTGCAGTTATATGTGCATAGTTTTTAATAAATCTTCAGTAATAAGAACCCTCTTAGCTTAGATATATTAACTGGTTTGGTCCATTCCTTTATAGCTTTGGTTTTATTAGGGTCCACTTTCACTCCATGGGATATTATGTGTCTGAGATATTCTACTTCTTCCTTCCCAAAGGTGCATTTGGATTTCTTGGCGTAGAAATGATGCTCTTTCAGTAGTGTAAGAACTCTATCCAGAGGTTGTAGGTGCTCCTTCCAAGTTTTACTATAAATTAAAATATCATCAAATCATCAAAGGATATTAATACAACCTTCAGATATTGACAGAATAACTCATTCATAGTGGCTTGGAATGTTGTTGGTGCATTGGTTAACCCAAAGGGCGCTACTTTAAATTTGTTGTGACCTTCATGTGTTCGGAACGCAGTTTTAGGGATGTCTTCCAACCTGATTCAGATTTGGTAATAACCCGACCTTAAGTCCAATTTTGAGAAGTATTTTGTACCATGTAGCTCATCCAACATTTCGTCGATAAAGGGAATTGGGAATTTGATTTTAATCGTTATTTTATTTAATCCTCTATAATCAATGCATAGCTTGAATGATCCATCCTTCTTCCTTACCAATACCACTAGAGCAGCGTACAGACTCCTACTTTTCGAGATGATCCCACATTTTAAAAGGTCTTGGATTAATCTCTCAATTCCAGTCTTTTGGTGATGTGGATATCGATACGGCTTGATGTTGACGAGGTCTGATCCTGCTTTGACTTCTATTGTATGCTTGATTTCCCTATTAGGAGGCATTTTCATGGGAAGCTCTTGGAATACTTTTTCATGCTTCTGAATTAGCTCTTATACTTCTTATGACTCTTCGATGATCATGTTTGCAGATAACATTTCTAATTGGTGACATTGTACTACATAAGTTGGTGCTCCTTTTCGAATCATCTTCATCATTTGGGATGACGACACGATTTGATTCTCTGGTGCTTGGACTCTGTATAACTTGTGCCTCTGCGCTTCATAGTTAAAGCTTATGAATTGCTCTTGATTATTGGCAGAGTAAGTGCCTAGGGTTCGTAGCCATTGGATATCTACGACCACATCTACTCCTCCTAATGGTACAGTGAAGAACGGGGATTCTAAATTAAAGTCTTGAATCTGCAATTTGACCTTATTGCATTTCCCTACCTTTTCAATCTTCTTACCGTTGGTTAACATCACCTTCATGTTGGGCAAGGGGAATGAGAAAATGTTAAATCTCCTTGCCACGGTTGCATCTAAAAAATTGTGGGTGCTACTAGAGTCGATGATAACCACTACATTGTTCTTCTTTATATGTCCTTTTAATTTTAAAGTCTGGAGTTGTGATATACCTATCATAGCTGATGGTGACACTTGCGAAATACTTCCGTCATCTAATTCTGGAAAGAAAACTGGGGCATCTTCTATTCCTTCTATGTCTAATTCATCATTGTTTGAACCGTTAGTTGCTTCACAATTGTATAGGTACTTTGATTCATTTCCTTTAGCACACCTATGTTTAGTGTCCCACTTCTCGCCACAGCGTTTGCACTTGCCTTCTTTTATCCTTTGCATTTCCACATTGGATTTTTCGCCTTCAACAAGATGTGGTTGAACATATCTTGTATTGTCCATATTCACAAACTGGAGCATTCTTCATCTCGAATATACTTTTTCCAGTTTTGAACACAGTATCTGTTCAAATTTCTTTTCAGCAGCTTTTGCTTTTTGTCTTGCTATTTCTATTTACGTAATGTCATGAAGTGCAAGTTCTACTCGTAGATGAGTTTTAAGTCCAGAAATGTATGATTGAATTAGACGAAATTCTGATAACCCACGTACTCGTGTCGCTAAAGTCTACCATTCTCGAGTGTATTCATCCACATTTCCTTTTTGTTGCAATCTGATGAGTGTTGAGAAAAACTCTTCTTCCTTTACACCTTGGAATCTGTTAAAGAATGCATCCTAAAATTTTCTCCCACTGATAGCGAGTGTGGTCTTCTTCCACCACATATCCCAATTATATGCTCTGCCTTCCATTTTCATGGAAGCGTGCCTAATCTATTCATCATCATTGTTAATATCATAAATCTTGAAATATTTTTATGTTTTATTCAACCACGCAACGTTGCATTTTTCATTACCGTCGAATTTGGGTAGCTCAATTTGGACACTTTTTTTTATGAGAACCTGTTGAATTTGTTGAATCTGATGAATTATGTTGTTGATTTAACTCCACCATCTTGTAGTAGTTGTTTGGGTGTAACCTTCATCCTGTCACACAAAATGTTCAACATTGTCATTCTCTGATTATGATTTATTTCAAATTTGATATGGTTTTGCCCAAGCTGTTGTTCTATCCGATTTGTCGTACCCTGAAGCTTCTTGATGTCGTCAAAATGTTCAACGACCTTACTCTTAAGATCGACTAATTTTTGGTTAAAATCATCGAAGTGGCTAGTAATCTTATTCTCGTGATCAATCAATTTTTTGCTGAAATCGGTCATTGTCATCGACGACATTGAACGGGTTTGTGGGGGTGTATATTTGTCAGCGAACATAACTTTCTTCCTTAATTTGAACCTAAGGATTTTTTTATTTTTTTTAATAGTAAGTTTTAATTTAAATAAATTATATAGTTATAAACATATAATAATAAATTAATTAAAGTTTAATTATATTCACTTTATAATAAAAGGGCGCGATTTGAATGACCAAACGGATTGAATGAAGACAGGCAGTCAACGCAAATGAAGGCGGCGAAATGGGCGACAAATCAAGGTTTATTTTCACTATGCGATGTTGCGGCAAGCAAAAACGGTAGGGTGGTCGTGGGATGGTGGGCGAGAGCCGAGACACAATACAAACGAAAAGAGTGGCGGATGACATGGACATCGACCACAGCAACGCACTGTGACCGAAATGAGATCGGACTATGTAGCTCCAGACCAAGAAGAACTGCTCTGATACCAAATGGCACAAACACATCCAAATACTCAGCAAATTCATATTTATTATTCTTAAAAAATAGCAGATGATTATAATTGGTGGGAGGCCCCTCACTGCCTTGGGTGCCTCTAGATGAATAGGCATGATCTTTGATCATGCCCTTTACCTAATAACTAATTAATTTATTTATTTATATACCAACATCAATGGAAGAGTTTTAACATGATAATATAGACTTTGACACAAACTAACAATCCTAAAGCCTTCAATGGAAGCTTGACTTATACATTTAAAGCCTTCAATGGAAGCTTGACCTAACATTTGACCCAAGCATGAAACCCATGCTTTAACAAGTCAATTAAAATAATAATAAAATTATCACATGTCAATTAAAATAATAATAAAATTATCTTGGCTTTTTTTTTACAAATATATTACATTTTGACTTTACGTACAATTATGAAGACCAAACCTAGTTACATTCTTCAACAAATACAACCCTCAGACTTGTACCATATAAATATGAGGTTAGAAACAGATCTCAGAATTCCCTGTGACAAGCCTTGATCCCACAGGAAACTTTAAATCACTTTAATTTATCAGTTCCATAGATCTGGCCTCAACAAATTGAATGTACCTCAAGCAATGCCTTAGAAACAATACTTTGCAAACCCTAGATTAACTTTAATAACCTCAGCAATGCCCTAGAAACAATACTTTGCAAACCCTAGATTAACCTTAATACCTTGAATAGCTTCCCAGATACGATGAACGTTTACCAATAGTTTACCTTGAATATGTAAAGGGAGGTCGAAACAAATTACTTGTCAGGTTACCTCTGATCTGAACCTTAAGATGCCACAGATTGTCAAGGAAATTAGATGATCTAAATTGATCTTGCCATATGTAAGACTCGGCCACCGAGAAGAGGCCTCAGAAGGGTTTGGCTCTAGGATTATTTGTCTTGCAATGTACTTCAGGATCAAATGCTCTGATCTGCTACAAAAGAACCTCAAAACAAACTTTAATGACCTTAGATCAAGCCTTAGAACATTCAACGGATGATCGAAATTTGCACAGGAAACCCAACAAAAATGCCTCGGTCTTGTCACAAAATGAGCCTCAAATCTAACACAAAGATGACAGTCATGACTTGGCCTTAAATGGTCCACCAAATATAAAAAGAGGGATCTTGAATCAGTGCACAGATTGTCTTGGATCAAAATCTTGTTCAACCACAGAAAGCCTCCAACAGTCCACAAAAAATCTTAATCATGGTCTCAAATAGGCTCAGAGAAATGACTCGTGAATGTTCTGCTCCAAAACTGTCATGGAAGGGGAAAATAAGTCTCAACCATGTGCCACCAATTTGTGCCCTAAGAGGTTTGAAAACCTTAGACAAGACCACCCACGAAAACAAACCAAAAGATAAACTTGTAAGCTCAAAAATCTCGGCCTCCACAAAAGATTGCTAAACTCCACACGGGCCTCAGATAATCGCAGAGATGTATCAAATCAATGATTTAGGCAGACTTTAATTCAATTTTTAGTTATTTTGTCATTGATAAAATCCCCTTTTTTGACTTTTGAGTAGACTAGGATAAGCCGATTTTAATTTAATGCTCTTGAATGAACAAAAATTTCTTTTAGGGCTTCTTGACCACAAAATGGGGTTTCAAACCTTAAGGAGTCATAACTCCTCAACCATGATAAATTACGAGGCATACCACCTATCATTGGAATCAGCATAACGAGAGGAATTAGATAAAGATGATCTTGAGCCCAAGAATCTTGATTTATCTCGTCTTTTTTGACATTGAAGGTGGGGCTTCTTCTGACTATACTTGGGTTGGCATCACTGACAACCATGGTTCAACATGCTATTCTAATGGGATAGTTATAATGAAGATATGCTCTAACTATTAATCAATCTAACTTACAATAAAGAACCATATTCGTTTCAATTATTATTCGAAACAGACACAAATATTATGTTCTTCCTAATCTTACATCAAGCTATAGAGTGAAATATGCCAATTCAAATGGACTGTTGTGCCAGACTATGAAATCATGAACATGGAAAAGTGAGGCGCAGTACACCCAAAAATGGTTACAAATGCAAGGATATCTGATTTAATGCTCCATACATGGACAGAACATCTGATGCTAACCTTCCCCACCTATTCCTAGTACTGTACAGATTTCAAGAGAACAGTTGAACTAAATCAATTGCCTAAAAATCCCCATGCTTCTAAAATTTCCATAAAAACAAAAGCAATCTGTGACAAGCAATATTGAATTTCAAAAGTATACACACAAAACAGGAAAAAAATCACCTTTTTCAACTAAAGGAGATGTTATTTATCACATCGATTGTAAAACTAAAACATCCATTAAAAGTTGAAGTGCTCACATTAGAGAAGCAAGATAGCAGCAACAGATAGTGATAACAATGAATTGAGACAAACATTATAATACTTATGATCCACAGTATCCCATTGATCTGAATTTTTTCTGATCAAATATACACTGGGAGCTTTTCAATACCAAATGTCTACTGAAGAAGCCTCCTCACAGTAGATTGAGTGGATATACGATAGTTGATTGCAATAAAATTTCCTGTGCTGAATGGCTATGATGAAACATAGCATTTCTTACTATGTTGGCAAAATGATCCTCAATGCTGCTTGTGGTGATGAAGTTTATAAAATCCACTCATTAGAATGCAAAGTTTTATGTGTCGTCTGACTTAGAAAGTCACGAGTACACAGGATGGCCATAAGTCTGTTCCACATGCAAAAGCCATGCAAACATGATATATATATATATATATATATATATAATGATTAATTAGTGATTAGTATAGAAGAGGCATATATCTAAGAACATGACCATTCATAAAAGGGCACCTGACGAGGTATATAAACAGGCCCTCATTTGTCACAATTCCATCATCTCATATCTTTTGTACATTCTTATATAAATATATTTATCCCATCATGAATATTTATATATTTCAGATCTTCTGAGTATTCTGCTGTATATATGAACTTTGTTCATAACATTTACAACTCTCCATAATATCTTCATGTGGCTCTAGTTCAAACCAAAGGTTGTCCCCATAACTCAGACAATTTGTTTAGAAACAGGAATTGCAGGATATGCAAACCTAAACAAAATTTGCTGACAATATTTATCTAAGTTATGCAATTTTGATAGTGGGGATATGTTTAAGAAACTGAGTGCAAAACTCTGGAATAAGACTTTAAACCCAAAACAACCACAAACCACAACCACAAACCCTTGAAACCACAAGATCTTGAAAATGGAATTTTTCAAGAAGGGAAAAGGCTGAAATGGAGTATATCAGGGTTTGCCATATAAGATTGAATCATATAAACTTCAGGAGGCCTCAAAGTATCAAAGGTGGAAGAATGAAGGCAACTCTATATAGACTAAAGAAATATAGTCTGCGCAAAACAAAATTGCTTATGAAAAAGAAAAATGCAATCATAAGAACCTGGAAAAGGCCTGGCCAAAAAAAACTTTAAGCTATGACGAAGACTTACTGAGAAAAACAGAAAACAGATGGACACTTGAGGAAAAATATTGAGAGCATACTAAATGGAAGGTTCCTTTCCAAGAACTGCCTTCATCTTTCTGTTAGATTTGGAACACAATCTAAGCATAGTTCCAATGCCACCATGAAACTGAGTGCATATAATTTATCAAGTTCACCTAGAACAGGGACAAATTTCAAAGAATCAATAAAGAGACAAAAATAAATAAATGCAGTAGTTTCCCAGTAACAACTCATGTCAATTGTCGGGTTGCAACCCATTGCCAATTTCCTAGTGCCTCCATGTAAACATAAGAAATTTAGAAGCTGAGCCGTTTGGAGATACATTTCCTTTTTGGAATAACAATGGAAACTAGGATTCATTCGCTTCTCTTTTTGCAAATGTAAGTACAAAGGAAAACCCTGAAATAACACCTTAGGTGTTGAAACGATCTCCTAGAAACTGAGCTGTATCTGTAAGCATTCATACTGATGAAGGAACAGCATCACTAAAAATTGTCACCACAACTGCTTTCCAGTTGGCAACTGCCTGTAATATACACCAAAATCACTTTCGCAATAGAGTCCTGCTGCAAGTGTAGGTTAAATAGCACATGTCAAGTGAAGTAAAAATTGTTAAGTACATAACACTATACTAATGATGAGGGAACCCATATGACCATCCAACTTCAGACACACATGCAATAATAAAGGATGAAATCAAAGGAATGGGAAGGGAAAAAAAGGCAACATCAGCTTGCATAGAGACCAATAGCTTACCTTGAGATAGAGATTGCGTGTAACCTTCCAATCAGATGCAACTACACTGGGAAAAAACCTATTCTAATAACCTTTTCATTCATTTACTGCACTTGCCTAGACAACCATGGTACATGCAGAGGAACTCAACCATTAACAAAATTTGCCCAGAACTTGTCCGGTTCTTCCCCCTCTTTAACAACCTGCCAGTCACAATAAAACCTGAATAAACAACTCGAGATTAAAGAAGGCTTGATGAAAAGGGGAGCACTACTGGAAAATATCAAAGGCAAAGCCAACGCTAAATAATCAGTTCATACCACCTAGGCATTACGCAGGTTCTCAAAATCACTTGTGATGAGCAGAAAGCCCCATATACAAACATCATCCTGCTGGTTGAAAAGATCCTGTACTGTTCTTGATCTACATATGTATTAGCCTATAAAATTTTCAGAAGGTTTTTTGTATATTTTATGTCATGTTTTGATGGCCATTTTTTAAATAGTGGTCATCAAGGTTATGTCTGTCACAAAACATCATTTCTGCAAGGGGCAGAAAGTTGTACATATATGATATAAGTCGGGGCTATTTGGCATTTGCAACTTGTCATCTTGGGGCAGCATAATTGTCAGCATTTTGATCTATTGGCTTGGCTGGAAAAAAATGCAATATTACTATAATGATAATATAATACCTTTTTTCTTTGAGAACTTCATATGACATCATATATGTATTTGCTCTACTTTCGGTATTGAAAAATTCCATGGTATGACATAATGATACAATACTATCTGCCCCTCTACTCAAATCTTTATGCTGTCATATCCTATCACTCAAATAGCACTTCATCATATGACACTCATCGTTATTTATTCCAATGTTAGTGATTGAAAAATTTCATGGCATAACATAAATGATAAAATACTCTCTCTGTTTCTCATATCTGCATCCTATTATATCTTGTCATTAAAAGAGCACTTCATCATACGACACTCATCAGAGATGTATTTCTTCCAATTTAAGTGATTAAAAAATAACATGATACAAATGATAATAAATACTATATATGCCTGCCTTACTCATGTCTTATGATGATTCTTCTTTGGATCGGAACGTCACTGTTCAGCAGAGATGAGCAGGAGATGAGACAAGATGAGACCAGATGAGAGGGAGTGTTGAAATTTGTGACAGCTATGCGATGAATTCTGCTAATAGAAACACATATTGCCCCAAAGAGAATTTAATTTGGGTAAAGGAAATTGTTATTTGCCTCTCCTCTTATTATTATTTATAATGTCACAAATTTATTTGGGTGAGCAATCATTAAGGCATTTGTTAAATATATTTAAAAGCAAATTTGAATGTGTCACATTTTCAATTGTACGCAGATCTAAGGTCACATTTTCAAGGAACAAACTTGTAAACAGGGGGATGAGATGCTTTGTTGAATAGCACAGGCACGAGGGCTCAAAGGAGGATGATCAGCGCAGTTTCTGAGGAAGTTTAGAGCCCTGAATTAGGGCCATCGTGACAGCTGCAGGAAGCCCTAACCAGGCACTGAAATCCTCAGGTGTATGCACAAAAGTCAAGAAGCATTTCAGGCCTAAATCATAACGTCCTTGGTTCAGTTCCTTGTGAAGGACTATGATGTAAGGCAGTGTCCCTATGACAATAACATATGACAATGATGAAAGGCAGTGTTCTTATGTCAGTCACATGATGTATGGCAATATGGTAGAGTTTGTATGACAGTGACTTATGACAATGTACCTATGATGAGTGATGTATGGAAATGTTCGTATAACTATAATATATAGCAGTATCCTTATGGCAGCAGTGTCCCTATGACAGTAATGTATATGATTGATGTTTGGGCAGTGGCTCTTGTTCTTATATCAGTAATATATGGCAGTGTATTTATGACAGAGGTGTGTGGCAGTGTTCTAATGGCAATGTCCTTACAACTAAGTTGTGTAGCAGTATCCCTGCATGGCAGAACTTCTATGACAGTGACTAAAAAGTGCTCTATGACAGTGTCAATGATGTATGCAGTGCTCCTATGACAGTGACAGTGATGTATGTTGTGCTCTTATGACTGATGTGTGGCAGTGTCCTTATGACAATGATATCAAGAATACTTGACAGATACATGTGATACTTGTGACAGTGATATGGAGGCCTGTGTATGCCTCTTTAATATACTTGTTTGCTGCCATCTTGTATGATCTTGGATTGACCTGGGAGGCCTAATGTATTGGATGTTAAAAGATGTGTCTCATGCTTATCGTACTTTGTATCTCAGCTGAACATTTGATGAATATCTAAGAAGAATTTGTTATGAAAAAATTAGTTAATATTAGGTTTATTATTTAATTTAGGTTTAGTTAGGCGAAAGGGCACGATCATAAGATCATGCCCTTTCCCAAAGGGTGTCCATGGCGGTATTTAAGCCAGGAGCCCCATTGTAATCAGACATCATCTACCTATTCATTCATTAATAAAGTATTTTTATATATATATTTCTGTTTCCGGAAGTTTTTACGCTCCATCTTGTATCAGAGCAAGTCGATTCTTCGGCTGAACACCCGCTGATTCCGCTGTCCGCTATTCTGCTGCGTTGTATCGTGCAACCAACGTATCTCTGCTATAGCTTCCCCCTCCCTGTTCTGCCCACCGTCTACTGTCACTGCGCCCATCATCTGCTGTCCCTGTTCACCCCACTGTCAACACACCCCCGTCCACAGTCCCGTGCATTTATCCGTAGTCATCGGCATACCCGTCCCCATTTTCCGCCCCGCCAATCGATTTTCGTGCAGCCATCGTAAAATTGCAGTAAAATTTAAGTTTATAAACAGTAAAAGACGTGACTGTTCGTAGTGGTAGGGACGCATATTATATATATATATAATATATAATAATATAATTAATTAAATCATATATATATATAAATATATATAATATAATTAAATTAAATTATAATATATTTATATAATACCATATATAATATATATATAAATAATATATATATATATAACGGCAATTTAATTAATTAATTTAAAAAAAAAAATATATATAATATAATAATATATATATTATTATTTATATATTATTATTATTATTATTATTATTAATTAAATTAAATATTAAATTAATTTAATTAATTATTAAAAAAAAAAAAGGGAAGGAAAATTTTTTAGCTGGCAAATAAATACACGCCTCCGCATACCCGCTCAATGTCAACAATGACAATGGCGGATTTTCAAAAAAGGTTGGTGGATGCAGAGCAAAAGATAAGTAGCAACCACGACGAGATCAGTAAAAGAGTAAATGGAGTCGAGGGCAAGCTTGAGGAGCAAGTGCACAAAATCAAAAATCTTGAAGATACAACAAGTCGAATAGAGGTAAAAATGGAAAGTCAACATGTCCAAACAGAAGTAAATTTCAAAGAAGTCTTAGCAATGCTGACAAGGCTGTGTAAAAAGTCGAAATGTACACCCGAAGAACTGTTAAAAGAGGATGAAGAAAATCAAGAACATCTCTCATCAGGTTCAACAAAGTCAACAAATTCTCATGAGAAGGTTGAATCCCCAAGGAAATCAGCGGCACCCCATCAAGAAGCAACACTGCCCTTACAAACAAGCAAATTTGGGATGCCCTTAATAATCAACACCCTCTTTTTGCTCAACCATTAGCCACATTCCAGAAAAGGGTAAAGGTTGAGATACCTAAATTCGATGGGAACGAAAAAAACACTGTTGCATGGATAAATAAAGCAGAAGAATACCTCGAGATATATGACATCACTGACGATGATGAAAAACTCAGACATGCATCCATGAAAATGGAGGGAGAAGCATATAACTGGTATATGTGGTGGAAAAAGACAACACATGTCATTAGCTGGAGGAAATTTAAAGATGCATTCTTCAAAAGATTCCAAGGTGTAAAGGAAGAAGAATTCTTTTCAAAACTCATCAAACTACGACAAAAAGGAAGTGTCGATGAATACACGCAAGAATGGGAGACCTTAGTAACACGAGTACCTGGGTTATCAGAATCTCGTTTAATTCAGTCATACATCTCGGGACTTAAAACCCATTTACAGGTAGAACTTGAGATGCATGACATTTCATCAATAGAAGTAGCAAGACGAAAAGCAAAAACAGCCGAAAAGAAATTCGAACAAATATTTTGGTCAAAAGCCGAAAAAACATATGTAAGACGAAGAACACCTCAGTATGCAGACGCAAAAAATACAAGATATGTTCCACCACATCGTCGTGAAGATGAAAAATCTAATTTGGAAGCACAAAGGATAAAGGAAGGTAAATGCAAGCGCTGTGGTGAAAAGTGGGATCCCAAACATAGGTGTGTTAAAGGAAAGGAACTAAAGAACCTATATAATTGTGAAGCAACCAATGATTCAAACAGTGAAGAATCTGATATTGAAGAAACAGAAGATGCCCCA
>APFE031703961.1:19009-44317 GCA_000404065.3 Pinus taeda | reverse complement strand
CCAACCATACAAACAATTGTCCTTAAAACAGAAAGGAAAAAACAAATTGGCACCAAAGTTTTATGGACCTTATCAGATCAACAAAAAGATTAGCCAAGTTGCATATGGTTTAAGCCTTCCAGAGACAAGTCGTGTTCACAACGTCTTCCACGTATCTTGCCTAAAAAGGGCCCTAGGTAACAATCAAATAGCGCAAACAACACTTCCATCCCTAGATGATGAGGGAAGAGTCATTTTAGAACCAGAAGGTATTTTGTCTACTAGAGAAGGAAAGCTTCGTTATCGTACTATCAAGGAATATCTGATCAAGTGGAAGGACTTGCCCGAAGAAGAAGCTTCTTGGGAGAATGAAGCATTTTGTCAACAACATTCGTCGTTACGTATGCTTTGAGGACAAAGCATTCTTTCAAGAGGAAGGCAATGTTATGAAAAAATTAGTTATATTAGGTTTATTATTTAATTTAGGTTTAGTTAGGCGAAAGGGCACGATCATAAGATCATGCCCTTTCCCAAAGGGTGTCCATGGCGGTATTTAAGTCGGTATTTAAGCCAGGAGCCCCATTGTAATCAGACATCATCTACCTATTCATTCATTAATAAAGTATTTTTATATATATATTTCTGTTTCCAGAAGTTTTTACGCTCCAGAATTTGGTTGTGTTTTCCCCCTTGTGAGGTGTCTCCGACCTAAATACTGGTGTCTCTATTGTGTATGTTTTTCTTCTAATGTTCTTTACTGTTCCACTGCATTGTTGATGTTATTGTTCTCTCCGTATAGTTACTTATAATGACAGGGGGTGAATGTAACGTAAATTGTTGAAAAAGTTCAAAAATGTGATTATCTATAGCATAGAACAATATAACCCTAAAATTAGCATCCAATACATTTCTACAGATGAGCAGCTGGATGCTAATTTTAGGGTTATATTGTTCTATGCTATAGATAATCACATTTTTACAGATGAGCAGCGCGCTGACATTCACACAAAGCCTTTGTCCAGATGAAGTTTTTTTACTTCAGGGACAAACTTGGAGTACCTAGAATGCTTCCCTCTGTTAGAGGGAGTGTTGATGTTGTAGCATCAAGGGCAGATATTCCTCCTAGGTCATGGGTATTGGACCAGGAGCCATGTAATGTGGCTAGGGAGATTGGCCACAGAGCATCAAGACCCGAAGTACTCCCTCAGTTAGAAGGTCCTAACCATATTGCCAAGGGTTACTTGGCTAATGGGTAGAGTGAGTACCCCATAGCATCGAGCAAGTGTTTTACCATTCATGTATCATGTGATGACACGAGGGAATGGTAAATTGGCCCATGGTTTTGCCATTGGTCAGGAATACTGACTTGGTTCCAAGTGACAACTTGGATAGTTGGTGACACAAGACTAGTCTGGAGTTAAGGGGTACCTAACCATATCGCCAAAAGGTATTTGGCTAATGGGTGATTAGATCCATTTGTAAAGGATATTTGACTAATGGGTAACTAGATCCTTTGCATCATGATGTTGATGCAGGATGCTTTCCACATGGTTTGAGGATAGAACATGAAGTGGATGGATACATTAACATAGCGGCCTCATTCAATCCTTTCTTGGGATGGAGAAATTGTTTAGCAAAGAGGTACTAGAACAATGATGTTCCTCACCTGCTGCTGGTCGCATTGCTTACTTTCAGACCTATTACAACATAAGAAAACACTTGCATGGGGCTGACAATGTGAAAAACTTTATGGCTACTTGTGAAACTTTCCAAAAGAAATAAAACAGAGAATGTGAGATGTCCATGTCTATTGCATCCCCTGCTCATACCCAACCAGAAATGGAAATACATGGCTTCTATTGTCAGCCTAGAACAGCTTTCTAAATCTGGCCTACAACAAGATATGGGGCATTGGTCTATAGAAGAATCTGTACAGGGGCGGTCTTCCTCATCAATGGTTCCTCCTTTTGATCCGCCTTTGTGACGGCTTTTGGTCCTGTTTCATCTCGGTTGCATCACTATATTAGTTTTTTTTCCATATCAAAACAGCGGATCCCTTTTCGCTGTAGCAGCGTTTTTTTTCTCCTTATTCTCATTATATATATATATATTGCTGTATGTTCGTGGCTGTTTTCCTCGCATAGGAGGCCACAGTATTGTTATCTTTTTGTATATCAGATGGAACATGTGGGTTTCTGTTACCCAGCACACTTTTCCTGTTTCTATCCTCGCGGACAGTCTCTATGTTCGGGTTCTTAGAACTCTGTTTTGTCGTCTAATATGGAGGTTGATCTTCGATCCCTCATAGTTTCAGGATTCCCAGCAATGTATATGGGAAGTGGATACTAGTTTTATGTTTCTCTCTTCTGGGCGGAACACTTTTGTACAAGGGATGTAACTTTTTATACTCTTAATAAAAAGTTATGCTTTTTTCACTGGAAAAAACTTAGTATACTCATTTTATATCCATAGATGTTGCGGGTACTAAGAACGCATCAACAGTTTGTTGAAGTTTATTCTATTTATGCAACATATTTATAGATTGAACAGACTTCCAACGAAAATTGATAGTGGTTGCACTCCATATTTAAGTGTAATTTTTGGGAGTTGTTTAAGCATCCTGGTACCACATTAACAATAAGTACCAGTCACCATCCTCAAACATATGGACAAATAAAAAGTGTCAACAAATGTTTAGAATGGTACTCGAGGAATAATGTTGCAGATCCGCAAACTTCATTGCCAAAATGATTGCATTTGGCAGAAAATTGGTACAATACAGCATATCATACAGCCACTGGCGTGTCACTATTCAAGACCCTGCACAGTTATGATCCTCCATTGATTAATCTGTCTGTGGAAGCCACCCCAAGTGTCAGTTGTCCATATTTCCTTGAAAAAAACCAACAGATATTGAAACGATTAGAGAAGAAACTCACAGTGGCCTAAGGTGGGATGAAACTTCAAGAGGCAGCACAAAAGTGAAAGGAAATTTGAGGTAGGTGATTGGGGTTTTTCGAAGTGACAACCTTATAAGAAAAAGTCTCTTTAAGGAAAAGGAGCAGAGATGCTTGGGACTGGATTCTGTGGGCCTTAAAAGATATCGGCATTGTATGGCAATTTAAGGGTAGTGTGATTCTTCTTGACTTGATAACAATTCGTGAAGTCTTTATAATTTTTCTTGTTAGCTTAATCTTCTTCTTCTTCTTAGTAATGCATGTGTGTGTACTTTATGAAACTGCTACCAAAAACATAAGAACAAGAACACAAGATGTTAGCTCTCTGCCAGGGCCAAAACCTCTCTTCTCTTGAGAGAAAAACCCTTTAGTAAGTTTCTCTTATTGAAGCTTCTTATTGATCAATGCCAAACCCTAGACCCTTGACTACAATGTCCTCCAAGCAAAAGGCAAGTCCTTCCTCCTTTTTGCACTTTGTTCCCCGACACGTCTTCTTCCGGCACTTCGTTACTCGGCACTTCATCCTTCTTTCAACTGTTGTTAGACCTTGTTTATGTGAGCATTAGATGAGATGCTTCTCTTTAGAGATATCCTTCACTTGTGTGGACACCTTCCTTCTTTCAACCAAATGAGATCCTTCTTGAGATGTAGGTGTAGACTGAAGTGACTGTACAGCAGCCCTCGATTCTTGCACGTGTAGGAGGTTTCCCATATACTTTGGTCCTTTCTCCTTCGCTTCAGAGACTCTCTTCTTCGCTTGAGTAGGAGGCCTTATAGGCCTAGGATACTAGCCCAAACCATGAGATATATATGACTGTTATCTAACTGCTGTAGTGACCGCCTCTATTTCTCACACGTGTGACTGTTTTTAACCCTAAAAACAGTCCCTGCAACTTTGGTTTAGGTCTCTCCTTCTCCCTGCCCTTGGAGACTCTTCTTTCGTCCTTCAACAATCCTTTTTCTGACCTTCTACCTTCGCTGATTTCAGAGAGACTTCTTTTCGTTATAGTGGAGTGGACAGCCTCTATATATAGAGGACTGTCCCTCCTTTTAGGCCGACTTGAAGACTGTTTGCAGGCCGACTTGCTATCTTTGTTTTTGGATGGCTTCTTTGGTGGTGTCACATGCTTGGAAGAGACTTGACTTTGCTTGGAGGGTTATTCTTTGACCCTTATACAAACATATACATGGAGTAACATGCCCTTAAGGTATTCAACATTTTATTTTGACCATTTGACTTACCTATAGCATGTTAGCATGTGCTAGACCTATTTCAATGAGCAAGAAACTCATTGACATATATTATAAAAATAATATTTATTTTCTTGAATAAATACAAATATCAAAAGTACATTTATGAAGACCGAACCTAGTTACATTTCCTTCAACAGGCATGACTGGGAAGGGTTGCATACACTCTAGAGCTACCAGCAGGAACACAAGTGCACCATACTTTCCATGTCTCAAGCTAAGAAGGTAGTCAGGAAAAATGCCAAAACTTCAAATGCCTTGCCAACTCTAGATGAGAAGGCTATGCTATCATGGCTCTAGAAAACATTTTAGCCACAAGGGAAAAAGATTGGGGTACAGAGTACCAACATAGTACCCAATGGATCGATCAACCAGTAGAAGCAGCAACATGGGAAAACCCTGATATCATACAACACCTAGCACTACAATTGTTTTGGGCATTTGTTGCAGTAATCGAGGATATTTAGCATCAGCATTAATTGTGGTGCTCAGAGAGAAAAAAATCAGTCATTAAAAAGACAAGTCAGCCAGTATGTAGGTTGTCAGTAGTAGTAATTACATCTGACAGTTTAATTTTAAAAAGAGAATTAATGACAAGGATCAGTCAGTCAGTCAGTAAGATTGATTATGCCAATTAGTTTAATTACATCAATTTGCCTAGTTAAGGAAAAAGAATGATTTTTTTGCTCTAAAGGCCTTTAGGCTTCAAAGGGGGGCTTTTTTGGGAAATGTGCTATCACAGATAGCCTGTAAGAGACCTTTTGGGCTAAGGCTAGAGTCCATACTGCCTGAGTTGGCATAACACCTTCACAAGATATGTTCAGATTTGTGTTGACTATTTTTGGGAGCATTTGATTATTGTTAGTATCTGCCAATGTGTTTTCCACCTGTTATTAACGCTATTGAATCTGCTATCAGACACTGTTGGTAAGCATTGGATTGTCTGTTGCTACTAATGAATCCACTGTTGTTAGTCCAATCGTTTCTGCTGTTGTGTTACTATTTTGTTACTGTTAGTGTTTTCCAGTTTTCAAAAAAAAAAATTGCTTCCAAATTCCACGTTTGGAACATAACACTTATGATGTGGACTCTACCTTGAGAGGTGCACCTAGAGGACAACCACTAGCACTAATGTTACATATTTAATTCCACGATCCAAAACCTAAAATTCTAAATCTGAAATTTACAATTTGTTCAAACCTCGACTTATGGCAGCAGCTTATTAATGGAACCAATTTGGATTCCTTTATCCAGTGACAAAGGGTTGCAAGGATAATCCTCAGCCAGACAAATAGTTGCTTCTAGGGATGACTTGTGAGCACCACTAGCGTGTGTTTCAGCACATTCACACAAAGAAACGAAATAATTTTGAACAACAACAGTTGCACAATTTGGTATTCATGCAATACATTGTTCAATTGAAGCACAACCAATTGATCAACACATATGTTACAGACAATGTTATCAAAACCCATTCAACTAGACTGCACTGGCTAGTTCAAACCAGTTTGAACCAAGCTATTGAGAACATCTGGGAAAAGGAAGAAACATTGTTCCCCTTTCTAGAATCTGAAACAGAGTTACAGCTTGGAAAACGCACTGAAACATCCATGCCTTATCCAAGCCTTTTCCAAAAAAATTCAGCATGATCCTGAAATGTTTCCTGATTTTTAGACATTTCAACAACTACCAGACAATTTACCAGCTAGAAACAAGTGATTTTTTGACATTAAAGAACAAATGAAAACCCCAAAGGCAAACTATGAAATGCTGACCCTAAATAGAGCATCGAAACTTGCAAATAAAGCCTTAAATCCTATAAATTAAGACCAAAGGCCGAATCCTGAATTAACCTGAATTTTATGTCTCATGGTTTTTTCTCAATGTGTTTTTCCTTAAAAAATTGCGGCTTATTTTTGGTTCAATAAACCACTGATCTCCAGGCATTTTACTACATCAAATTTTTGTCTACTATAGTGTTGAAGTACAATGATTGTGTTCTATTGCCTTTCTCATCTTTTGTGCCAATTCATCAGCCTTGTTGCAATAAAATCCCAGAGACGTGCATATCAAAATTGAAATGGTGGTAGTTTCAGCCCTACAAAACAGCAGGCTGCATATATCATATGAACGGTTAAATGGACAAGTACTTATTTCCAATAATATTCCAGCAGGCTTCCATGTTTTGCTTTTCCCTTTTTGAAGTAGACCTATATGACCTACTTTACTCCATTACAAGTACATTCTCATGTCTCTGTCCTTTTTTTCCAAAGGAAAAACAACAATCTTTTATTGAAAACAAAAGAGTGTTACATCTACAACATTGACCTGCAAAATCATTCCAGCAGAAAAAGAAACACAACATATAACCAGATCACTCCTAAGTGGGACATCAGGCAGGGAAAAACTAAAAATCTGGCAATTACAAAAAAAAAGGATGTGAAATAGACAAACGCCTTACTGTCTAGTGAAAAAGTCAGACTGCCACCATAAATAACTTGGAGGAGAAAAGCATTCAAAAGCCTGAGCTGCTAGTAAGGGAATGATTCACCACTGAGAATGGTGCCATTGATATGCAGCCCATACAAAATCCTCCTGATAGGCACATAGTATCCTCTTTTAGAGAGCCTATCTGCAGGGGTGTTCTGCTCCCAGTAGATATTTTAGAAATGGATGGATGCAAAGGAGGCCTTTAACGCATCAACTTGTTACATCCAATGGAGGAGTGTAGATGCCTGCAGAGATGCCCTACCAGCAGCCCATTCAATCACTATCTTCGAATCCCCTGCCACCGTGATATCCTCAAGTGCAAGCCAGCTAGCACAACAGAGAACCCCCCATAGCGCTACACCACCAGACCAGTGGAAATGGTAGGCCATGTAGGGACTAGTGGAGATGATGGCCCCACAACCGCATAGTCCATTTGTAGCAGCTCCATCGAAATATCCCACTGGTTGGGTATTATCATGGAGGAAATTATGATGTTGCCATATTTAGCAATTTTTCCATATGACATACATGTGATATTTTAATATTATTTTGTGCAATTTTATCATTACAATCTTTGAAAGTAAAGAACATACCCAAAAGAAGCCATTGGTGTCTAGAGATAGTGTTATAGCATACAGTGCAAAATTGCATGCCATAACATTTTCATCATATTGCTCAACACGTGAGCTCACTTATTTATAGATGAGTGCCTATGATCTGAAATGGATCTGAACCGACAAATGGGTGTAAGACTCAGTACTCGTAAGAGACAGCTTGGTAATTCATGAAGGCTGACTGGACAATGTAAAAGGAATTGTAAATGTAAAGATGAATAAGACAAAAAAACAAAGGAAAAAAGAGAGCATTAAATGGAATAAGAAAAATGACTAGGAGAGAAGGTTGTGAAATGGGAAGTGATTTTGCCAAGAGTGGAAATAGGCATAGAAAGCCATGAAAGCAATGTAACTAGAGATTGCCAGAATGAAGAACTGAGCCCCCATTTGAAGCCAGCTTTCCCATTTGGGTTTCCAGGTAAAAATCTCGGTGTCAGTGATGTCTGTGAGGTTATTATTGTGTGATGGACTTTTATTTACAATTACATATTGATGGTTGTGCATTTCAACAAATCCATATGGCATGATTGATTCACTATTATGTTGAATTAATCAGGCAATTTGATTTTGGTCTGTGGAGCTTGATGTTACTGGAAATTGATGGCTGCATTCATCAAGCTAAAGGATTCTCTACTTGACACCATTTATTTCAAAAAGATTCTAAGAACGTATTCTGTGTAATGGTTGAATTTAATTTCTCAGTTTTTTGTTGATTTGCAACTGCCAAAGGACTCAGGTTGTCCATCTTTTGTTAAGATATATCAATGGTTGTGGCAACAAAACTGTTACAAGTATATCTGGAGTTGCTAATTTGAGATTTTACGGTTGTTGGAGAAGTGTATCTCTCATGCATACTGCCTTTCTGCTTCATGAGCTAAGATTCAGTGCTGGCTGAGACTCTACCCACCCCTGGACTACAATTTTATCAGTATTCGGGTGAATTGCACCTACACAAGCATTGTACAGCCTCTAGAGTTGAATGCTGCTATGTCAAATTCTTTTAACCATGCATTGTACAAACCATTCACACACTGTACAGTTGCACTAACTGAGCGATTTCTCTGCTGGCTGATTTTCCCATCTCTCCCTAGTCAATTTTCCACTCTAGTCGAATTAATTATCCCTCTGGTTGATTTAATTTTGCTTGGTCAGCTGGGAACTAAACGAGTTGAATCAGACCGCCCTAGCCAACTTGTGTGTTCAGTAGTCAAGTTAATTCTCAGCCCATCCTTTTTTTTCCTCTTTAAGGAAGCTAGCACCAACTTTATTACCTCTTAGCAGTTTGTTGATTGTACTTTGGGTTTTCTCTTGAACTATGGGGATCTTTCATATACTTTGTTGATTGTACTATGGGGGTCTTTCATACTTATTGTGGAATCAAGGTGGCCACTCGGTCATCTTGTGAGTGTCAGAACATATATATGAATGCCAGAGCTGGAACTAATTCGAAGTATGATAACTGGTTTGATAATAAAGAGACAAGGCTCCAAACATGGAATTGTTAGACTTCATTTGGTGCATATATCTATCTGTTGCTTACTGGTCAAGAAACTGTGCAGACCACCATTCAAACAGAGGAGCCACATTAATGATAGAAGCAGAGCTACTAGTTTATTAAGGATTGATTGATCCTCCATGCGCCAAGAAGGTGCTACCAAATTGACACACTTACTAATTGCTAATGAGAAGGATGACCTTACAAAGAATTGAAGGTTCATTCTATGTGGGTTGAGTTCTACACATTCAACGAGCAGGCTATACACAGATATTATCTACCTAGATGAGCAATGCCTTGCACTGGAAGTTTGAATCAAATTCTGTGTTAATCTCCATCAGACTTCTTGTGGTTGCCTTCCACAATACATAGTGTATTTGAGGTAACTGGTTTGGAAACCAAGCAATGTAACTCAGAACTCTCTTTCCATGTCCACTGGAGAACCATAAAGGAGAAGTTGGCTCTCAGAACTTCGTCAAGAGCTTAAGCTTCGAAGACAACCAGTAGAGCCATTCGTTTTGCCTGTTGAGGCTCAACAACAAAGAAACAACTCAGAGTCCTTTGGGTGTTTACAACCAATTACATTTCTAACTAACCAATAGTAGGTTTAGTAATTGCCATTGTCCGTTGCATCTTGTGTGCAGGATACACAAGAACAGAGGCCTTGCAGCCAAGATATGAACAAAAAAGAGCCGAGATCCTTGTGCTCAATTATAATTATAATTATAATGCTCATTTTTCATAGTGCAATTTTAGCCATAAAATCCTAGAGGGCAACGGCCTAGTAGCCTCTCTGAAGGCAGACCTCTCTGTACAAGACCAAGAGTGAGATCATAAACATACTACAGCACAATATCCATGTTGGTGAAGCAAGTGGACTGTAAGACCCTCATTTACTGATCAACCTAACCAATCCCCTCGAAACGTGGCGGATTAAGACGACATTGATCATCCAAGTCAGTTCCAAACGAGTGGACAAACCCATGAAATTAGGCCCTTAATGCATTGCTAGTTAATTGACAGACTCTCACGGCACCCAATTCATTGTCCAATCAGTTAGTGAAACAAGCCAAATACACCTTAATGCAATCAAAATTGGGTCTAGTCACAGATTCCAACAGTTTTTCTAAAGGTGCAATCAATGTATTCTTTTAATAGATGTTAACAGTAGTATTCAGCCTTCGAGTAATTTAGTCGATGTTTAGAAGTAGCTGACATTTTCTTGATTATATATATATATGCTCCGTTCCCGAGGATTTTGGTAAAATGATGTTCCTGCTCTCAAAAACACTCCCGCTCCATGCAACCTTGATCCTTCATCAAACAATTGGTCTCCCTTTCCCCAAAACCCAGGTTGGTATGACTTAGATTGTAAAACACTTCATCGCCAACTCTGAAATGTCTTCTCTCACAACCTCCCTTTGTTCCCAAGGATTTTTGTAAAATGATGTTCCTGCTCTCAAAAACACTCCTGCTCCATGCAACCTTGATCATTCACCAAACACTTGGTCTCCCTTTCCCCAAAACCCAGGTTGGTATGACTTAGATTGTAAAACACTTCATCACCAACTCTGAAATGCCTTCTCTCACAATCTCCTACCATATTTGGGTCTTAAAGCATCCTACCATTGCCTCCTCCACCACAACAAATGTCCCTTGAAGCTCACAGAGGAGACATAAACTGTGCGCTTCCCTCAAACTTTCTTTGAAACACTTTTGGTGCACTGTATTCCCATGTCACTCCTCCTTTCCATCTGATCTTAACCCTACCTCCTTGTTTGCTCATACTACCACCCTTCATAATGTCCTCGGGCAGCCCTTGATTTAGGTTACTTATCCACCGTCTTCATGTTTCTTATTCTGATACTGGGATATCCCAGATACTATTTAGGCAATGAATATCAGCATATGAGAAAGAATTTCAGGTAGAATTCTTCAAGCATGGTCTCCATGCTTTGGGTAACTACTTAGTTGATCTCTTCAACCACATGGTTCACTTTGGTTTCCCATTGACATGGTCACATCCAATCATTCACCCGGTACACAAATAGATTCCAAATATGAATCCCAGCAACCACAAAATGGTCATGGTGGGCCACACATTCACAAAGCTCTATGCAATAAGTCCATACGAAGCTCTCTAGAGAGCTTCAGGTAAAAGGCCTTAGAGCTAGAGGATAGGCAAGACTCGGGGCACTCATCAAACCATTGATCGCATTTTCACCATCTAAGCTATCATTCACAAGGCACAACAAAAGTCTAATGCTGCTTTGTAGACTTTTAAAAAGATTTTGATTAGGTTTCCCATAAACTCTTGTTTCAAAGGCTTAAGGACATTGCCATATCGAAGACCCTACTAATAGCCATTATGTTGCTCTATGAGCCCGTCATTGGTCATCTCTGCATTCTTCATAGTGCATCAAAATTTATCCAAAGCACCATTGGGGTTCAACAGGGTTGAACCGTATACCCCCCCACATTTTTTGGGATCCATATTGATGAGTTGGAGAATTTTCTCCATCACCATAGACCTATCTAAGATAAGGACAAATTGTGAAAAATCGATAAAAATGTTGTTTATTGCAATCAACCAGTAATTATCCAATGTATTTAATTCTGAGCAAAATTATGTTACTGCAAACACTGAAGAAAAACATGATTGCAATATCACACGAAAAAATTGTGGAAACTCTGATAAAAAACCAATCAAAAAATGGGCACAATATTTTCAAACAAAACATTCCAAGAAAAACTCCAAAATGGAAAACCAGTTCTTCAGATCTAAAGGTTTTATTGTTATTTAGCAGATTCTGCAATCGATAAATATTACAACATTGCTTACCAAACCCCAGTAAAACTTCAGCAAAATATTTCTTCGCCTCCACAATTTGATCTAATCCCTGGAAGGTTCACGACCTCCCTCCACAACCTAACACGGCATTTCCTACAATTCGCACTGTGAATTCCTACAATCGCATTGATTTCTTGCAATTCGCTCTACAGCTGGAAATCTCGATATGCTAAACTGGCAACTCGTATAGCCTCCTCTTGGCAATCTCGCACGGCCTCTCTGTCTGCAAAATAAATCTGGGAGAATTTCTCCTCCATATCTCAAAAACTAGAAGAATATTGATGAAAAAAACTCTAGAAATATTTACTACGTCAACTGTTGTTGAAACCCCCGTCAGTTTCAAACCCCACGCTATCATTGCACCCTCTTCACTGCAATGAATGATCTCCAAGACTGCCCATCGATTTCCTTTATAATCTCTCGTTGAGAAATCAACAATCAATGGTTAGGATCACTTAGAAACTTTACTAGAAGTCCTTAGAGGAAAATCGACCATGTCTCAACTATTACTAATTAATTAATCAGTTTACTAATTTATTAACTTAGGAAAATAATTAAATTGATTAATTAAATTAAGTAAGAAATTTACATTTGAAAGAATAACTTGGGCTTGGAGATATTTTTTGCTCTTGTGTTCCTAGCCTCACTGACACCACATGAGGCTAGAACACTTGTCTGAGCTACATCAACCAACCCAAATGTCCCTTACACCATGTTTTGATATCTCTTCTACTATTTATGGATGACATGGTCCTCTTAGCCTCATCTCCAAAGGGATCAAAGAGATAGTTGGATGTCATTGCTCTCTTTTGCGATATTGAATAGCTAACATTTAAACTGGGTAAAATGAAGGTCACAATCTTCAATGGGATGAAGAAGACCATCTTCGACCAACATTTCTTCAAGTGGAAGAGGCTGAGATCGCCTGCACCCACACATACTTGGGAGTACAATACTTAGGACCTTGTTGTAGAGTGCGACGAATTCCAACCTCAGGTTAGCAAGGGCTATGAATCCCTAGCCCTTCTTGAGAGATAGTGTTTCCATCACCAATTTCAGGACATCTCATCCAAGTTGTCTCTCATGGACCTATTATCCGCCCTGTTGTGCTCTATGTTTCAAGGGCTTGAGAACCTTATTTACTAGAGTCTAACTATGCCTCATTCAAGCGAGTCCAGGCCCTTCTCCTCCATCGCATCATCAGGAATAGGAAAACTCCCTCTGCATATCATCTTAGCAGAGTTTGGTGGACAGCCTTCCCAACTTAAGAAAATATTCCATATGATCTCTTTTTGCAACAAGTTTTGAGCTTGGCAAAGGTGCGAGACAAATGCCTATACTTAGCCTATAGTTCCTCAAAGATCATTGCCTCTTCTAGTCCATTAAGACAAGCTTGTTGTTAGTTTACGAGGGTCTCAATTCTCATGAAGTACATTGACCAACTCCCTCTATTCAAGTACTCCCTAAATGCTCCTAGTCAACTTCTCCCACCTAGAAAGGAGTTGAAAAAAATTATAAAGCATGAAATATACAAGAATTTTATTTAAACCACTTGGGTTAACCCTCAGGACGGAGTACACCCAAATATCATGTAATGTCCCATTCGAAATGAAGCCCAATATGGCTTAGTGACCTATCTAATTCTCGTAGGTCATAGTCTAAATTACAAGGGAATTGCTGTTTAATGTTACTTAGGGGGTAAAAAAACCCATTCTTATAAAGTAACATTAGATAATTAAATTAAAAGGTTGTTTTGGAGGGAAATTAGAAAGATTACTTAAATTTGAATTTAGGAGGGAAAGCCCAAAGGAAAACTATATAATTAAGGGAGAGGAGTCATTTAAGGGCAGGCATCATGGATTGTTGATATTTCTATTTTGGTGACCTGAGGCTCTTGAGGATTTTAAGGCCCCTTTTTCTTTTAATTGGTCTCAGTGGTGAAAGATTCGACCCGAGCCACTCCCTTATCTTTACTTGTTTCAAGGGCAGCGGTATTCATTCATTTATACATGGCAACAAGAACCTCTGAAGGGCTAGTTTTTTTGGCGGCAAGGATTGTTGGTATCTGTTGATGCAACAAATTATCATCCAGACATCTCCAAGGGTAGTGAGGGTTTTTGTGCTAATATTTTGAATTTGTGGCCCATCTTGAGGGCACCTCTTGTTGCAGTGTAGGAGATAACACTTTGTGGCAGCATTTCTGAGGCTCCATTCTAGGCAACAAGGGCCCCCGAGGCCACCCACACCTACAAGTTACCTATCTTGAGCATGGTTGCGGGGGAGCGCCCTCTCGCCCCCCTCACCCCCCCCTCTTGAACCTGCTCCTTTATCTTTCATTTTCATCCTTTTACTTAAATTTTTAACCTACGAAACCAGATTCGTCCAAAACAAGCCACGTGTCCGAATCCCACGAATCCGACACGATTCGATGGGAATTCGAATCCTAAAATGGGACACCACGTGTCCTAACAGGACACCATCGAATCTCGGTCATGTCCCATTAGGACACTTTGTGTCCCGATTTTGGGATTCGAATCCCAGAAAAGTGAGGGTTTATGAGGTTTATGAGGGAGGGTTTACGAGGGTTTATTAGGGTTTATGCAGATATTTGAATTTTGTATGTACTATGCATGCTATAATGTTACTAACTTACTTTGTAAACAATAAAACTAACATCTAGATGAAGATATATGTTTGAAATCAATGAATTTGTATCATTAATGAGAATTTGTGTAAGAAATATCTAATTTTTAATAGTATATATATATATATATATATATATAGATAATAAAATAATATATAACGAATCCTACGTGTCCTGTTCCGGGGGGTCAACGTGTCCGAATCTGACACTCGAACCCTCGTATCCTACGAATCCCGAATCCCCATGTCAAATGACTTAGTTCTTAACATTATCATAAAATGACACAGGATGTTTGAGAGTGGTTCCGACCTCGTTCGATTTCGTAAGGAGAAAGTAGAATTTTAAATCTCACATGAAATCCAGCAGACTTATCTATTTTTTAGGATTTCAAGATTGGGGGATTGCAATGTTTCCATTGGATTTTGTCATGTTCTAGGATATGGAACTCGTCAAAGGCACCAATGCCTCTATGTACCATGATGTTGTTAGTGACATTGGTTGTTGAAATCCTCTATCATGACCCTACTAAAAATGTACCCATCACCCAAACAAAATCTTGACTTGACATGCTACGTTTTTCTATATTATGTTAATGCTTAGAGGGTGGTATTAATGACAAAGATCCCAAGATAGGCAATGATTTTGATCATATGTAGGTATTTGTTGTAGCATGATTTTTTTGAATGATAGACGCCATCTAGAGCTTGTTTGTTGATGTATTTTCGGTTCATAGATGGATTGCACTCTATGTTATTTTGGTTATGTGCATCCTTACATGCTATATAAATCAAAACTTGTAACTTGTGGACATGTGGTTGACAAAGATTGTAGAGCTAATAGATTATTGATGCTATATGGTTTAATCCATGTTTTTATGATTTTTATAACTAATTCATCATTCCAGATTCGTCCAAAACAAGCCATGTGTCCGAATCCGACAAGATTCGATGGGAATTCGAATCCTAAAATGGGACACCACATGTCCTAACAGGACACCGTCGAATCCCGGTCATGTCCCATTTGGACACTTCGTGTCCTGATTTTGGGATTTGAATCCCAAAAAAGTGAGGGTTTATGAGGTTTATGAGGGAGGGTTTATGAGGTTTATGAGGTTTATGAGGGTTTATTAGTGAGGGTTTATGAGGTTTATGAGGTTTGTGAGGGTTTATGAGGTATATGAGGTTTGTGAGGGTTTATGAGGTTTATGAGGGTTTATTAGGGTTTATGTAGATATTTGAATTTTGTATGTACTATGCATGCTATAATGTTACTAACCTACTTTGTAAATAATAAAACTAACATCTAGATGAAGATATATGTTTGAAATCAATGAATTTGTATCATTAATGAGAATTTGTGTAAGAAATATCTAATTTTTAATAGATATATATATTTAATAAAATAATATATAACAAATCCTACGTGTCCTGTTCCGGTGGGTCAACGTGTCTGAATCTGACACTCGAACCCCAGTATCTACGAATCCCAAATCCCCATGTCAAGTGACTTAGTTTTTAACATTACCATAAAATGACACAGGATGTTTGAGAGTGGTTCCGACCTCGTTCGATTTCATAAGGAGGAAGTAGAATTTTAAATCTCACCTGAAATCCAGCAGACTTATCTATTTTTTAGGATTTCAAGATTGGGGTATTGCAATGTTTCCATTTGATTTTGTCATGTACTAGGATATGGAACTCGTCAAGGGCACCAATCCCTCTATGTACCATGATGTTGTTAGTGACATTAGTTGTTGAAATCCTCTATCATGACCCTACTAAAAATGTACCCATCACCCAAACAAAATCTTGACTTGACATGTTACATTTTTTCTATATTATGTTAATGCTTAGAGGGTGGTATTAATGACAAAGATCCCAAGATAGGCAATGATTTTGATCATATGTAGGTATTTGTTGTAGCATGATTTTTTTGAATGATAGACGCCATCTAGAGCTTGTTTGTTGATGTATTTTCGGTTCATAGATGGATTGCACTCGATGCTATTTTGGTTATGTGCATCCTTACATGCTATATAAATCAAAACTTGTAACTTGTGGACATGTGGTTGACGAAGATTGTAGAGCTACTAGATTATTAATGCTATATGGTTTGATCCATGTTTTTATGATTTTTATAGCTAATTCATCATTCTACATGCTTTCTCAGAAATTAGACATTTCTCGTGGCGGCAAGAGGCCCAAGCATTAGCAATAGATAATATATTTACTTGTCTTTTCTAGTTTCTAGTAGTGTTTACAACTCTTGACTCTTTCATATTATTAAGATATTTTTTATAAACAATATATGATAATTTAAGTTTGAAGTTTGAAGTTGGCAATTATAACTTATTGGTAATGAATTATGAAAGAATTATGAATATGATACTTCGTGAAAGTTGAAAGTTGAAACATTTCATTTCATGTTAGATATTCTTTGTTATCATTTGGTTACTTGGTAATGGTAATGGTTACAAGTACAAGTTACAACTTTAGTGATCAATGATGATAAATGTTATATATCGAATTTTGAAAGCTTGAAACTTTAAGATTGATGAATCAGGAGATTCGATATGTTGTATGTCACTAACTTTTGGACGTGGTTGATAAGGATTATAACTTCTAGATGATTGATGTTATATGGTTCAATCCATGTTTTTATGTTTTTTATATCTAATTCATCATTCTACATGCTTTTGTTGACATATATGCATCAAAATATATAAAAGTATATATTATAAAAAAAATCGCTCCGAAACCGGGAGCTTTTGAAAATGTCGCTCCCCACTTCGCTCCCAAGTAACCTTGATCTGAAGGCAGCGAGCATCTCTAAGACCTCTCTTCTAAGACAGCATGAACATTCGATGTCTAGACAGGACAGCGAGGATCTCTAAGACCATTCTCTTGGGTAATGAGGGTTGAAAGAATCAACCGGTGGCTGTGGGTCACTTCTGAAGATCTCTTTAGGGAAGCAGCCCCTCCTTAAAGCTATGCCTGCACAGCAAGGTGAATCTGGTAGCATGGGTTTAACAGGGATATCATAGGTCTGCTCAAGACCTAACTCTGTGGCAGCGAGTTTTCTGAAGTATATCAGGGCAGAGAGGAACTATTTAAAGGAACGAATGCGCTCAAGGTAGCTGGAGCATCGGCTCATATATTCTAAGGAAACCTGCGGAATAGGCTTGATCCGGGCAGCAAGCCAGGCTTGTGGCAGCAAAGAGATAGTGAGGAGGCAGCAAACTTGGGCTGATTTTGGAAGCTTGATGTAAGGCCTGGATAGGAATTGTAGGTTACTAGGGTTTGCTGGTAATTTAGCCATTGCTGTGTATCTAAATTGTAGTGTGGAAGGACTGCAGGTTGAACTGAATAGGTACTAAGGACTGGTTTCATGTACATGAGTTGTTGATGGAATTAAACGCGGGTTACATTGTTTATTGTATTTAACTTTATTTATTTATTTGCAAAATTTGAAGAAACATTGTGTTACTGGTTAAAAAATACAAATCTACCATGTGCTCTCTTCCAAACATAAGGACACATTTACCCTAAGGGATACTACAGTGGTATCAAAGTTGTGCATCCTATCAGCCTGAAATCTGGGTTGTTTGGGTGAGTGACCAACACTATTTCAAATCAGAGCAGTGACCCTCCCAGCCTATGAAGCAGTCATGAGGAATTGGAATGAGTTTTGGACTAGTCTTATCCCTGATTTTCATAAGTATCCATACTTAGAGCAGCTATTAAAGAACCAAGTGAAAATAAAAATAATCATGACAGTAAAAGCACTAAAGATGACAGTTCAGATGAAAGTCCGGATGAAAAAGAATTATTTTCAACACTCACCAGATTGTGACAAAAAGGAGATGTGGATGAATACACTCGAGAATGGGAGACTTTAGCAACAGGAGTACTTGGATTATCAGAAACTCGTCTAATCCAATCGTACACCTCTGGACTTAAAACCCATCTACGAGCAGAACTTGAGCTTCATGACATTACGTCAATAGAAGTAGCAAGACAAAAAGCAAAAGTTGTTGAACATAAATTTGAAAAGATGTTGTGGTCAAAGGCTGAAAAAGTATATTCGAGACGAAGATTTCCCCAGTCTGCCAATATGGATAACACAAAATATGTTCCACCACATCTTCGTGAAGGAGAAAAATATGATGTGGAAATGCAAAGGATGAAAGAGGGCAAATGCAAACGTTGTGGCGAGAAATAGGACCCTAAACATAGGTGTGCTAAAAGAAAAGAGACCAAGAATTTGTATAACTGTAAGCAATTAATGATTCAGACAGTGATGAATTAGACGTAGAAGAAATCGAATATGCTCCAGAACTAGATGACGAAAGCATTCCACAAGTGTCACTATCGGGTATGACAATTATATCACAACCCCAGACATTAAAATTAAAAGGACATATCAAGAAGAACAATGTAATGGTTCTCGTCGACACCAGTAGCGCCCACAATTTTTTGGACTCAACCATGGCGAAGAGACTCAACATTTTCACATTTTCCATGCCCAACATGAAGGTGATGGTAGCCGACGGTAAGAAGATTGAAAAGATAAGGAAATGCCATGAAATCAAATTGCAGATTCAAGACTTTAATTAGAATCTTTGTTCTACACTGTACCATTAGGAGGAGTAGATGTGGTCTTAGGTATCCAACTGTTACAAACCCTCGATATTTACTCTGCCAACCATCAAAAGCAGTTTATAAAATTTAAATGGGAAGGGCAGACCTATCAAACCTTCTAAACAAGAACTCATTTCGATGGAATGATGAAGCAGGAAAGTGTTTTGAATATTTGAAGGAAGTTATGTCTAATGCCCATGTATTAGCAACTCTAGACTTCTCAAAGCCATTTGTAATTGAATGTGATGCTTCGGGTTTTGGCATAGGAGCAAAAATAATGCAGGATGGTCATGCAGTCGCATTTGAAAGCAAAAAGCTCAATAAGCACAAACGTCTCAAGTCTACATACAAGAAGGAAATGGTTGCTCTTATGCACACATTAGCCAATGAGACAATATCTCTTGGGAAGTAAATTATTAATACGAATAGATCATAATAGTCTTCAACATCTTCTCTAGAAGAAAATGCTATCTACAGAACAACAAAAATGGATAGAAAAAATCACTATCTTTGACACAACGTAGTAGTTGGTGCCTTGTCGAGGAGACACGAAGAACCATCGTTACTCGCAGTGTCAGTGGTTATTCCTGAATCACTTAATGAGATTCGAAGTGAATACGCAAAAAATCCATAAACAAGTGTTATAATCAATAATCCTCTCAAAATTCAAAATTTGAATGAAAGAACGATATTTTATGGTACAAAGGACGAATATCTCTGAATGCAGATTCAAAATTTAAAGCCAAGGTTCTTAAAGAGCCACATGATTCATTGTCAGTGGGACATGTAGGATACTTTAAAACCTACTACAACGCACGCCAGTCATTCTTTTGGAAGGGAATGAGCAATGCTATTCAAAAATATGTCGTAGAATGTGATAAATGTCGAAGGCATAAAAGTGAAAATATTATGACACCTGGACTACTTCATCCCTTAAACATTCCGAATCAAAAATGAGAGGAAATATCAATGGACTTTATTGAAGGTTTACATGTGTCTGATGTGAAGGACAAAATTCTTGTAGTAGTCGACAGACTCACCAAGTGTGCTCACTTTATTGCAATGAGGAAATCAAATTCAGCAAAACAAATCGCTGAAATATTTTGCAAAAATGTTTACAAATTACATGGATTTCCCAAGGTTATTGTGAGCGATAGAGATGCCATATTTAATGGTAATTTTTGGAAGGAATTTTTCAATCATACAAGAACCTACCTCAACATGAGTTTCGCTTACCACCCTCAAACAGATGGCCAAATCGAGGTTGTCAATAGATGTGTAGAAGCCTACCTGCGTTGTTATGCCACAGACAAACAAAACAAGTAGGTTCAGTGGTTACATCTCGCCAAATGGTGGTACAATTCCACTTACCACACATCAGCGAAAATGACTCCCTTTCAAGCTTTGTGCGATTACGAACCTCCGAAATGGAAGGACTTTGCTATCATCAAGACAAAGCTGCCAGCTATTAAAAACCAATTAGAAGAAACCCAAAAAGTCGTCCAAACTCTAAAAGAAAATCTAAATAACGCAAGGAATCATATGAAACAACAAGCTGACCAAAATAGAACCGAGAGAAAATTTGAAGTTGGAGATTGGGTATTTGTCAAGCTCCAGCCATACAAACAGTTGTCCTTAAAACAAAAAGGGAAAAATAAATTGGCACCAAAGTTCCATGGACCATACCAGATCAACAAAAAGATCAGCCAATTTGCATATAGATTAAGCCTTCCGAATAAAAGTTGTGTCCACAACGTCTTCCATGTATACTGCCTTAAAAGGGCACTTGGTGACCATCAATCAGCACAAACAATGCTTCCATCCTTAAATGATGAAGGAAGGGTCATTTTAGAACCAGATGGTATCATATCCACAAGGGAAAAGAAGCGATGATCACGAGTAATCAAAGAATACTTGATCAAGTGGAAGGACTTACCAAAAGAAGAAGCTTCTTGGGAGACTGAAGTGTTTTGGGAGGAAAGCAATGTTATATAAAAAAATTAGTATTCTGTAAAACTATTAGTTAATAAGAGCATAGGGCATGATCAAAGATCATGCCCATTCACCAAGAGGCATGTAGGGCTATATTTAAGCTTCAGCCTCTCACTTTGTAAATCATCCTTCAATCATTAATATTAAATACCTACATACATACATATATATATATATATCCTGTTCAATACGGAGTTTCTCTGTTCCACCCTCTTTAGAAAGTTGGTTGGCTATGTGATTCCACTCCTTATAAATGTAAGAACAAGAGGAACTAACAAAGGAAAGATTTAAACAATCTCTTCCAAAATAGGCACCAAAACAAGATTTTGACATTGTTGTACTTCATTCCCACAATTGACCACAAGCAAAGAATCCCCATAAATTTGAAGTTGATCACATCCTTTCTCCCTTGCTATGGCTAACAAGTTTTTGCATGTCGAGTTCTTCTTGGTTGTTTGTGCCATTACCTAAAGCCATTTTTATCTTGAAGATGTGAGACTCAAATAAGTTTGAGATAGCCTCACCTCCAGTTTTATGGTCCTCCCTTGAGATGCCCCATCGAAGTACCTCCATGGCTTTGAGAATCAGGCTATGCTGCAACAATAGACCTATGAGTAGTTTCATCCTTTGATTGAGGGAAGTGAACCAAAATTTTCAAACCTTCAACGGCCACCCAATCTGAGAAGGATGGCCTCTCGTGAAAAATAGCCTTATTTCGTCCCAACCAAACTCCCCAGTAGATAACTAATGGAAGAGCTTTCAACAAATGAGTATCAAGAGAGGGGTGCCAAGATCTCCACAATTCTCCCACTATAACCCCTACCCAAACACAGAATTGTCCCAACATATATTGAGAGGTTTCAACACTTGTGTAGTGAATGGGCAGCTTATGAAAAGATGTGTTATTGTTTCTTCATTTTGTTTGCAAAATGATCAACGTCTCAAACCTATTTTATCATGCCATTCATGTTGTCCCAGGTAGGGGCTTTATTGTCCATTAAACACCACTCGGAATGCCAAACTGCCCTCCACTACCAGTGCGGTTCCTCTTGCAATTGTAGCATGTTGAGATGGATATATCCAAGTTTTTGCATAAAGGAATCGAAAGGTGAGAGAGACAAGATTAAATCATCCTCCCTATTTGGTAGCCTACTGTGACCCTCTTGAAGAGCATCCAAGTAATTATTCCAGACTTCATGAAACTGTTCATCCAAGCCTAAGGTATCAACAAACTTCCAACCTTGTCACCATATAGATGTTTTTGCAGGGTTGTCAAGATGTGAAAGTTAGAAACACCAATGTGTCTATTCCTACAACAATCCTTATTCTACTTTCATTCCCTACCCTCCAAGCAAGCCCCAACGCTGATGATATTAAAAGGGGTTTAAAACCACACTCCAAATTACTGAAATATTGGTTCTTGGTTTTTCCTCTCTCCTGATCCAATCTTCAAGAGAACTCGGACCTAGATATTTATGTACACCACTGTCATCCATAGACTATTTGTAGAAAGCAACCTCCAACCACTCTTAGCTGACAAAGCTTTGGAGAAAAGAAAAATGTTTTTTAAACCCCACCATCCAAATGGCTTTGGAGCTATGTTTTTTTCCATTTTACCCAGGGAGTACAAACTAGTCCTTTGTTCCAATCCAGAGGAATTTAAAGCATATCCTTTGTGCTTTTTCCACGATGCACTTAGGAATCCATACCAAAGACATCCAATAAATTAAGACAACTTCCAACACCGATTTCACCAGCACCAAATGACCTGCTCCAGAGAGCCATCTATGACTCTAGCTTTTCAACCTCTTTTCTAGCATTGCTATTAACCAAAGCCAATCTTCCTTCGAATAGCTATTGGATTTTAGATGAAATCCCAAGTATTTGAGACCCTCGTCTAAATCATTCACTTCAAATAAGACCCCAGTTGGAAGGTGAAGAATCTCTCTATCCTCCAAGTTGTGGAAAGAGACAGTGCATTTCCTATCATTTACATTCATACCAGTGGCTTTGCCAAAGAGATAATATTTCATGAAGTTTGTCTACGTCTCTTTGATAACCATTACAAAAATTAAGGATATCATCAACAAAAAGTAAATGAGTGATAGCTGAAGCATAAGTTATCACTGCACCTTGAAACTCACCTCTTCTTTTGGCTTTTGCTAGCATTCTACTAAGGCCTTCATCCACTAGAGAGAACAATAAAGGAAATAATGGACAACTTGACATAGGCCCCTTTGATCATGAAAGAGCGTTAGGTCGATCCATTGATTAGAAAAGCAAAAGACACGGATTGCAAACAACTCAATATCCACGTTATGAATGCTTGGCTAAAGCCCACATGGGTTAGCAAAAGTTTAATGTATAACCAACTAACCCTATTGTACACTTTAGACAAGTCTATCTTTAGTTCAACGCTTTTTCGTCCTTGAGTCTTTATGCTATGTAGACCATCATGTGCCACCCTTCCTTCTAGAAACCCAAATTGTTCCATTGAGATAATTTTTTTAAGAATGGGTTTGAGCCTCCTTGCAATGACATTTGCAATCACTTTCTAAATACAATAGCATAATGATATGGGTCTAATGACTGAGGGTTGTCCACTTTTGGAATGAGGTAAATGAAAGCAGAATTGAAAGCAGCTAAGATTCTTCCTATTCACCTGGACTCCTCTACCACAAAAAGAAAAAATTGTCCAATCAGATCAAAGAGGCTCGAAAAGAATTCCACAACCCAACTATCTGATCCAAAACTCTTGCCTTTTTGGAAATTGTGGAGCACCACTTTTAGTTCTTCTACTAAGACCTCCTCCATTGATGACCTAGTTTCTTCCTCTTCGATGAATCTAGGAAAGAATTGAGCTACTTTTATGGCTTCTGTAATAGTGACCCCTTTTGCTTCCTTAAAGAGATCACAAAAATGATTTTTCCCTAGTTCTACCATCACTTCAAAGTTTGAGACATCCTTTCCCTCAGCATCCTAAAGGTTCCAAATCGTGTTGAGCATTTTCCTTCCTTTGGCATATGCTTGAAAAAACTTGGTGTTTTCATCTCGCACTCTAGCCAAATTGCCCGACTTTTCAATCTCCAAGTCACTCCCATAAATTCCAGGATTGATTCCCTTTTGGCTTCCAAAAGAAGAAGAGCCTCTATGGAATCTGAATCATTAAAATCTTCCCCCTTCAAGATGAGAAAAGATTTATTTTTGTCTCCACCAAAGAAAGTTCCCATTTATCATATTTCCTTTTCTTAAAGGCTCAATACTTTGTAAGCCCTCTGATAAGTTTTAGGTTTTCCTTAGACTAACCTATTGTCATGACCCCTGCATGTGGATCATACACTTTCCAATGTTGTTTTACAAGAGAAAGGAATTCCTCCTCCTTCAGCGAAGAAGGGTTCATTTTGAACGAGCTTGTAGGCTTTGCCTCATTCCCTTTTACTTCTAGAATAATATGAATAATGAGAGTGATCAATCCCCCCCCCCCCCCCCCCCCCACTTCCAACCCACTTTCTAATAAAACTAAACCTATCTAGGAGAGCTTCAAAGATCACAAAACGATCTAGCTTCCTTGTTATTCTTTCTTCTCCCACACAACAATTTCTCTAAGTAGGCTTTAGTTTAGTACACTCAACATCCACCATTTCACTACTTTCCGGTTTGTCAAAGAAATAACCAGCAAGAGGATCTGATCTTTCCCTAGGCCCGGAAACTTTTGAAGCTCCTAAGGTAAAGTTCAAATCTCCTCCTAAAATCACAGAGTTTGAACTCATCAACGATTCTGCAAAAATTCTATCCCAAAACTCAATCTTGTCAAGATAGGGTCCATAGATGTGGATGATTGTTAGGGACAAATACATACCAAGATCTTAAGAGAAAAATTCAACTCCTTAACTTATTCTATACTCCATAAGTTTGAGACTTGATGGACTTGGGATTCCATCCAACTGCCAAGCCTCCCAATTAACCTCTTACATCTATACCAACAAACATCCAACCACCAAACAAAGAGTGAGGCAGATCCGAACCTTTACTTTATTGTGATAGGTGAGGAGCCTCTCATTCTGGTGCTGTATGTGGATGACTTGGTCATTACAAGTGCAGAGAGACTCATAGAGCACTACAAGAGAGATCTTGCAACGGAGTTTGAGATGAAGGACATTGGCATGAAGCATTACTTTTTGGGTTTGGAGGTGTGGCAGGAGGAGGGGCATTTCTTCCTGGGGCAGGGGAAGTATATTGTGGACATCCTTAGCAGATTCCACATGAAGGATTGTAGACCCATGTCGACACCGATGATCACCAACTGGAAGAAGCTTCATGCTTCGGATTCCGAGTTGGTGGATCCCACATTGTACAGGCAGCTGATTGGTTCCTTGATGTATTTGGTCAACACTA
>APFE031703955.1:76847-220020 GCA_000404065.3 Pinus taeda | reverse complement strand
TCATGCAAAAACAAAGGAAGCAGTGGCATGATGCACATATCAAGAAGAAGTAGTTCAAGGAAGGTGACTGGGCTTTACTTTTTGACTCTAAGTTTAGAGATCATAAATCCAAGTTTACCACCCATTGGATGGGCCCATACCAAATTGTTCAGGCTTACGACAATGGTTCAGTGAAGCTTACAACTATTGATGGAGAAGGTCATTCCTTTACTGTCAATGGTCATCGCCTGAAACTTTACACTAAGCCCACCAGCAAGCAAGATTTTCTCCAAACAGTATCTCAACAAAGAGAGGTTGAGATACTGCAACCCTTAGCTGCAGTATCCCTGCCTTAGTTTATTTCCTTTCAATTTCAAAAAAAAGAAATTAAAAAAAAAAAAAAAAAAAACAAAAAACAAAACAAAACAAAACAAAACAAAACAAAATAAAACTAAAAAAACTATATATAAATAAAACAAATATATCGATAATGGGTTAGACTGTGAAAAACAGCCTCTGGCACACTCTAACCCTGAAATTCCTTACTTGAAAACCAATTCGTTGCGGTGAAGAATTCTCTTTCTTTTGTTCACTGTTTAATTTCTCAGCTTGAATAATGACTTGAGGACAAGTCAAAACTTTTGTGGGGGAGAGAAGCATCAGCATTTTGTTCTTTTATCTCTCCATTGTAAATTTTTAAAGATTTCTCATCTCCTCACTGTAAATTTCCAAAGCAGTTTGTTCTAGCATTCCAGATTTCAATAAATAAGTTGTTTTGTCATTGTTTTATCTCAGAGGGACCTAGTTATAAACATTATGCAGGGGGGCCTGTTCTGTCCAGAAGACCATGCTATCAGCACCAGCAGTAATGGGACCTGTTTAGACACATAAAGGGGACCTGTTAAGAGACTGTTATTTCAGGGTTACTTTAACACAGCTTCAGCAAGTTTCTACAAGGATTCACAGGTTGTTGGGCACCAAGACTCCATCAAACACCCAAGCTCAAAGTACCTGTATGCATATAAAGAGCTGCATGAACATCTTCAGTATTTCAGAGGGACCTGTTGCATTCAAATCTACCTCATGCGACCTATTATGAACAGCAAAGAAAAGTCAAACAACAGTCAAGAGACTAGTCCTACTCAGCATGCCCATGCAACAACAGCCAAACACAAAGTGTAACATGTTCCTTTTTCTTAACATTTAATTTCTTAGATTAATTTTTAATGTTAATTTTAATGACTGTGACTGTTATGATCGATTTCAAGGGCACATTTTTCATCATCCCTTATCTCCTTGATTCTTCCTTACTTCAACTTATTTCATACCTCTAAAATCCATTACCCCTTCATTTCAACCTTGTTCTACGCATCCTACAGCCATACCAACATCCTCCATTTGGCCGAGTACCAACAGGACACGTGGTGATTGTATTTAAAAAAAAATAAAGGTAAGAAACAGGTGTTAAAGAGGCCTATTCATTGTATTTCATATGGCCGAATGATGATTCCACCACCCGACGCAGCCGAATGATTCAGAGGACTCCATCATACCTCAGTATTACATATACGCTCCCAGCGCTCCCATGATAGCATTTATACAAGCGGTATCATTATTCCCCTGTTTCCAAAAATGAACATGCTTTGAAGTAAAGGAAGTTGGTCATTTCACTATCATTTTTCAGGTTGTTTACGTTGGTGTATAATCCCGTGGCTTCCACAGTAAAGACCGAAGGCAGTGAGCGCCATTCAGTTTCGACTCCCACCAAGGTCACAAGACAGTCGACCCAGCATCACATTGGATACTAAGGGAGCGACGCCATCAGGTAAAAAATCAAAATTTCTTTGTTAAATTTGCAAGTTAGAGCACGACCCTCTGCCAAGATGACAAACAGGGTCGAGCCGAGCGTGTTCAATAGTTCCCAATACCATGAAGATTGCATTTCGATTCTCAGAGAGATACAGTGGTTGCCCTTTTGGGATAAATTCCATGGAAGCAACGAAGAGGTTACCAAGCAATTCACTTTCACATTTAATGGGGAGAAAGTCCTGATAGGCAACTTCTCATTCAGGGTTTCAGAAGACACCATTGCCCAGGCAATAGGGATCAGCCCAGAAGGGGAAAAGTATTTCAAGACCGAGCAATTTAAAGAAAAATCGTGGACCCAATTCATGTCTAGGTCCCGAGTCTCATCAGTTAACTGGAAGAAAAGCGTCCCAAGGAGTTGGTTGGTGCATCCCTGGGATGAGATGGTCTACATACTTCAAAAATTCGTAACCTGTGAAGGCCGTTACAATATTGTTTATCTATATCATATCAAGTTGTTGCTACACTTGAAAAGGCAGTGTGTTATCAGTTTACCATATTTTCTATTGCAAAGCGTAACCAAGATGTCGAAGACCATCCAAAAGCAGAAGGGAAATGAAGACAAGAGCTTATATCACTTTGGCTTAGTTAAAATTCTTATTGAGCATGAATTGCAGAGAAGAGGGAAAATGTGGAAGGAGTTCTTAGCTGCTAACCAAAATAGAGATGAGGAAGACAAAGAAGAATCGCAGGAAAACTCAGGATTCATGAAGTACATCGATGAAGAGATCCCAGCATCATCAAAAGCAAACAAGGTACCTCCACCTGTGAGTAGCATAAGGACTAGGAAAATGAGAAAGGAAGATGCTAAGAAGGCAGAGCAAGATAAAATTTTCACCACCTATTCAAGAAGAACAAGGAGGACACCAAAAGCCCAGTTGCAAGAAGACCAGCTTGAATCCAATGCACCTATACAAACGGATATTCAGAGCAGTGACCATTCGCCACCAGGGCCAGGAGCTGATATAGATGTTGAAAGCCACTCACCACCAGGACCAGGAGCTGATATAGAGGTTGAAAGCAATAACAAAAACAAGAAAAAGGTTCACCACCTCCTAATAAGAAACAGAAGAAATTGGAGAAACAAATTGAGAAATTAAAGGAAGAGCTCATGGAGGCTAATATGCTGGAAAAAGTTATCAAGAAAGAAAATGAAATGCTCTGAGCACAGAGTAAAGAGACTCAAAAGAAAAATGAAAAGTTAAAGGAGCGAGTCAATGAACTAGAGGCTGAGCAAACAGATATTTGTAAGTGGGCCACCAAGTGGTACAATCAGAAGAAGACCCTCAAGGAAAAATACAAAAGATTAAAGCAGGAGCTCCATGGTCAGAAAGATGCCCAGGTGAAAAATAATGTGGACACATTGCTAAAGGCAGCAGAGGTACAGGCAGGGACATAGTTCAAAGGAAGACACTTCGGGGTTAGCATGAGGACATGCTAATTCATTAAGTCGGGGAGAGATGTTTGGTACCATTCCATGACCCCTTTTCCCTCCCAAAACATGACATTTGCCTACCTCTTTTCATCATTTATCTCTTAGATCCCTTGGAAATTGATTAATTAATAGTCTTATAGTTATTAAATTGCATTGAAATTGATTTAAGGGTTTTATGTTAATGAATTAGGAATTTTTGGCAAAATGACTACAGGAAGTTCCAACATCCTGTAATTGGTTTATTGTTTGACATGTGGCATGACAGCCAAGCTAGAGCGAAGGGTAGGGATGAAAAGCAGAATGTCCAAGCATGGACGAACACCTATCCCACAGCAGAATCAACCCTCCTACATGCGCGGTCAACGAAGGTCAAACTATGGCATGTTGGCGACAAAGGCAGCAACAGCATGCATTCCAAATCGATTTAAGTTTTGTTTCCTTTTTAAATCAGTTAGGATAGAAACATTTTCAAAAGTCACGATATGGTAAAAGCGGCAACAACCTGCTCATGAATGTACATTCGTTTTCAAGGGATGTAAAAACCATATGAATACCTAGTTCTGAATCAGTCGTATTATTATCATTATCATTTTTTTGAAAACAGAGTTTTGAATTTAATATCAAAGACTTGCATTACGGTCACGATTTCGTTGTGTTAATTTGGTAATCGTTGGATCACAGTCCAATATACCTCTGGAACACGGACGGGCCCTGCGTAATGTGGTATAATGTTGTTTTATTTCATTTACAGTTAGGGTATTTAATATGCACAGTGATTAAAATTGATTTGTGTTTATGATATGTGTATGATTTATGTTTATGAATGCGCTTGAATAGATTATCACTGAGATTGTGAATCATATCCTGTAAGGGATTCGATCCCTTGTTATCTTGTAGAGCAATGTCATGAACTCTTATGCTTATGATTTCCATCTATTTTTATCTTGTGTGACTGTTAATGAATGTTGAGTATTTGCTGAACAGAGGTTTTATGCATGATGTCTCTGTAAGGGGACTAAAATCTTGGTTTACAGTGATACACAGCATTTTGGTTTGCTAAATGAATTGAATCTTGGTTTATAGTGATACATAGTGTGTTTTAGTTTGATAATGAATTGAATGGCAGCATTGTAACTAGGAAGATTAGACTTAGATAACGATCCTTTATGCCTATATACTTTAGACGCATGCCTCTAAGTCTACGCACCCTGGTCGATAATAAATATAGCCTAGTCTAGAACCCTAGATAGGACACTACAGCATGTATATGATAGAGGATCATATAAATCTAGATCATATTGGAGGCTAGAGTTATGAATGATAACATCATGTTGCGGAATGGGGAAGTTAGTCTCCCCCATGGGCTTCATGAGCCATTATAGGATTTCCTCGATTGAATGCAAGTCATGAGAAATGGAAGAAGAATGAGAAGATGGATTATGAATTTGAATTGTAGATTTTTCAACTTTATTACCATCACATAGAGGAACCTTCATCCAAAACTGGAAAAGGAGGAGGACAAAGAACATAAGGAGAAGTAGATTCCTCCTTTGAAATTAGAGGTGTCTCATGATTCACAAGAGTTGGGGAAGTAGGAAAATCAGGGGCTTTAGGTTCATTATGTAAATAGATAAGAACCAAGTGCTTAGACTCTTGTTTCAGGAAATCTTGGTTCATGTCTTCTTTAGAAATTTTACAACAAAGGTGAAGGAATCAATCGAAAAAATCCTCAACCGATTCATTAGGCTTCATTCTTAAGAGATTGATTCTTTTACAAACATATTGGTAATTATACCTGTCAAAGCCTTCATGAAGCTTCCTAAGGAAATGATGAAGGGAATGGGTGGAAGTAGGTTGCAAGGTATGGCACCATCGATTAACATGACCTTTAAGGGTGAGGAAGAAAAGCACACAAGAATAGTATTCATAATTGATTTCGTAAGATTCACAAAATTTAAGAAAATCAAATATGTGATCGGTTATTGATATACCATCCTCACCATCAAATTTAACTAGGAGAACTGATAGATAGGCTCATAGGGGATTGAAAATAAAGGGAGAAATTAGAGAAACATCCCATGAGTAATACTTGAGGATGAGCCATTTCAGATAAGAGGTGCAAACTAGATTCAAAGACCTCAACTTATCAGCTGGCGCTCCTTCCCGTGCCATTATTGATGGTGCTAGAAATCCATCAACCAAGGGGTCTCCCTAACGTGAATTCCCAATTAGACCTCATACCATTTGGAGTAGGAGCCCAATCTGAAATATCGACCCGATTTCCATGTATTCTTATAGATTTTCCTTGGCTCTAATTTCCAGAAAGAGATCGGAATGCATGATGCCTTTGAAAAGAAGGGGGGGGTGTGCCTAGTGAGTGTTCGATCATATGTGTGTCAAAGTTCTTTCAATGTGAAGGGGAGGAAAAGTGAGCCTCTAAGAGAGAGGTAGTAGTACCACCCTAGTAGAGACACACATGAACAAGAAAAGTTTGTACAACATTGAGAGGAATAGTCCACAAAGATGTAGCAGTCATTGAAACCAATATGACAAGGAATATTTTTCTAATATCTAGTGGAATAGTCCATGCGGATGCGACAATGATAATAGAAATTACAACACATTCTAAATATGATAAGCACCCAAATAATCGAAATAGTTTAACTATTTTATCACAGATGAAAGAAAACATGAATTATGAACATTCACAGAATAGTCTTAAAAATATCCATAATCCATACATGAAGAACGAGTTGGGCCATAGGGTTTCTCATATTAACTAAAGTTCCAAGACACATGTATACAATGAACAACATTAGCTCCAGTAGTGGAGTGTTGGAGCCACTCCTTACTCCTCAAAAGAACTAGCTTATCTCTCTAATGCCTTATAGGAGGAGCCAAGGTGAAAATTCATTTCCTCATACAATGAGGATGTATATATAACCAAGGGGTGATGATTCACCCTCCTTGTGACTCTTTTACTACCCTCATGATTGTTTGAATTCCTATGACATTTTGACTTATGTGACTGTTCATTATCCATGTGTGTCCTTTGGACTTTCACTTTACAATACATTTTGAATAGGTAATTGCATAATCCATAATAATGATCATATGATGACTTGTGACAGGACATGACATGACACTGATGACATGGACTGAATGATGATGTGATGGTGCGAAGTTGTTTTTATTGTTGCTTCTTTTTTTGTGTCTTCTTGAACAAATGGTACATGTTCTTCTTCTCTTCCTCCTTATGACTTGAAGATGTGGAGTGTTCCATGTGAGCTTGATCTTCATCTTTTGTTAGAATTCGATGTTCCTTTCTCTTCTCGCCTGTGGATCGTATTATCTCTTGAGCTCCATATATATATTTTAGCATGTTCTCCTTCTCCATCTCCTTATTCACCATCTTGCCATAGCATGATAGAGTTCCAGTATCTGCAATTTACTCATGACAAGACGACATCAGTCTAATAAACTCTTAGTCTAAGATGGTTCAAATTGATCCACTTGACTAATCCAGAACTGGGTGACAGGCTGGGAAAGAGGCTTAGTAACTGCTTAATTGTGTAACCAAAGAAATCAAGGGTGATGTTTGAGCCTTGATACTACGTAATGCATAGTTCGGGTTGGGGTTAGGAAGAAAAATTCATAGTCTAGGCATTAGGGGAATTTTGAGGTCTAAAATGGCCCTCCTAAGAAAAATGTACAATGAAAATAAATTTTATACGAACCAATAGGATTCAAGATGATGATGTCAACCATGGGGGGTGATTCCACATTTTTGGAGTAAAAAATGAAAAAGATTAAAAAATAATAAAACTACTTTTTCAACTAGTATTTTAAACTTATATCCTAAGGTTTTACGCAAATTTTGAGCAGGGGTACTCTTTGAATGAAAAATTTAATTCCTCATCCAAGGAGTACACATGTTTCATACTTTCGATGGACATTGCTACACAAAAAATGAGAAATACATGAAAAAACGTGATTGCAATCACATTTTTCATGTATTTCTGATTTTTAGTGTAAAAAGGTCCATTAGAAGTATGAAACATGGGTACACCTTGGATGAAGAATAAAATTATGCATCCAACGAGTGTTTTTGCTTGAAATTTGAGTAAACCCATAGGGAGATAAGTTGATAATACGAGTTGGAAAAAAAAAAACATTTTTTTCTTTTTTTCTCTCTAAAATTTGATAATCTAATCTAATATTATTTTATTATTTCCAGTATTATTTTATAATTTTCTTAGGAGGCCCATTTTAGACATCAAAATTCCCCTAAGGAGCTAAGGATGATAGGTTGAGGGGATGGGCACTAGAGCAGTCTATTGCATGGTTCTGGATGACAGATGAGCCTAAGTGTCTATGAAATTAGTTAGTTCAAGAGCTCATGGCTGAGGCCTGAGCCATGAGACGATGTAGTGCACAGTTCAAGTTGGATTGAGGGAGAAAATTACACATCTATGGGAGACATATATGTAGTTTGAGGGGATTAACACTGAGTAAACACACTTCGCAGTTTTGGGAGGAAAGGGAGGCTAAGCTATTGTCCAACTACACTTTTTAGAAGCTCAAGGAATGAGCTTGCAGCTTGTGATTGCACAATACATGGTTAAGGATAGGTTAGCATAAAGGATTGAAAAATTTTGTAGGTCAACACCTAAGATTGAGCACTAAAGTTGTGAAATGCATAGTTTTGGGCTTGAGCACTGAAGTTGCAAAATGCGCAGTTCTGAGCTTGAGCACTGAAGTTGTGAAATGTGTAGTTCTGGGCTTGAGCATTGAAATTGAAAAATGTGCATTTCTGGGCTTCTCAAGCGCTAAATTTTCAAAATGTGTAGTTCTGGGCTTAAGCTATGGAAATGCGAAATGTGCAGGTCTAGGCTTGAGCACTGAAGTTGTGAAATGCACAATTCTGGAGGGTTGGACGAGGCTAGGTTTCCAGCAATTTTTGAAATTTCGCTAAGTGTGGGACTCAAGAAACTATTGTGAACAATGATATGACTTAATCGTGATCACACACTTGAGACACTTTGACAAAAAAAAAGCATAGATCATATAGAACACGTTTACAACATATTTTGCTCAATGTGACGACTTTATGAAAATTGTGACACTAAAGGTACACTTCGCGATGACCGTGACGACACTTGTGCAATATTTCTTAAAATTTTGGGAATCAGTGCGACTGATGTTTAGATGGTTAGACCAACTCATTCAAACAAAGATAACCCCCACTAGAATGAGCATGTACATATTGCCCAACGACTACCATGTAAAATATGCCAATTGTTGAAGTGTAAATGACTCTTATGGTATGTGAATGACAACGAAAGTAACAAATTCTAGAGAAAATATAACATAACATGAAAACGACACTAATTAAAGTGAAGGAAAGAAAAAGTGACAATTGAAATCATGAAAATGACACTCACAGAAAGAAAGTTGCACGAAGGGGAAAGTTTGCAAAACTCACCAAAATGGAAGAAAGAACACAATTAGAATGTGAGAAACTATTGTTTCTAGTGTGCACTAACTATTCACATGGATTTGACATTGCACAAACACAGTCTTGATTGAATGTGTTATCCTTGTCCAAGCTTGTGTAAAAGGATGTGCTCATGAATTTTTTACGAACTGAGCATGTGTGAACAAGTGACTTCGACACTTCCGTTCCAAGAAGGGAGACTAAAAGCATTATCTAACCAAGAAGTGACTATGGAATGACCGATCACAAGATCCATAGTATTCTCCAAAATTTGAGTGTATGGAAAAATTTTGAGAGTATTTGTCGTAGCGACAACATGGTCATTCATAGCTTTTTGTCAGTTTTAGTTTGGAGCTCTCTTTTATTCTCTCTCTCTCTCTCACTCTTGCACACTTAGAGTTTTCTTGGAACACTCTTGGAGGATTGTGGCATACTTTGGATTTGGAGAAAGAAGACAAAAGAAAAGTAGAAAATTGCAAGGTGATAGTGGGATCAATGACTACAACTAGCTTTTTCTGTAGATATCAAGTTGCATGCATGATATACTTGCTAGTTTTGGTATACATGGTGTATGCATATAGTTATTATGTCGTTGACATGGCGGATTTCCTTGATTGATAATGGTTTTTCCTAGCCTTTCCAGTTCCTGGATAGAGATGATGTTGTGGGTTTCCCACTTGATCGTTTTCTTATTTTTTCTCATGTTCCTTATGGATGTGGGTTGAGTTATTAGTTCCTGAAGTGTTGCCTAGAAAAATTCTCTAGAAGCACCATAACATATTGGGTTGAGCTACTAGACCTAGAAGCCTTGGTTGGACTTACTAGTCCTGGAGCCTTGGTTGAACAAACATTGTGGAGCCCGACGGAAGCTATGAGTTGAATTACTAATCCTGGCGCTAGGTTGGAACAAACACTCTAGATCCATGGACAACTTGGGAAGAGACCGATATGGTGATGGTTAGTGATATTTGACCATGAGGTTGAATCACTAGTTGAGGGTTGAGGTTTTTTGGCCCCTGGAATCCCTAGTTTGGTTTTTCTTAGTTTATTTTATGACATCCCACATTCATGCTTGGAATATGCCGTGGGGGTGATTGGATGTGTTGAAGCCCCAAAAATCGGGTCGACAACAAGGGGGATACCCACCCGGTCCGGACCTTGGTTAGCAGCTCCTCATCCGTTTGGTATAGCGAGTCCAACTGGGGATAACGGGACCAATTTCCCAATCTTGGGTGTGTGTGTGTGTATATAGAGTTGAACTGTGCCGATCTGAGAGTATTTTAAAGCTGATCTAAATTGGATTCTTTAACTTTACTCTATGCTATTGTATCTAATGAGAAACAACAAATCAAATCTATTCTAACTCAGGATTGTATATCTTCCATTATGCGATCTAAATAGATTTCGAATAATAACTGGAAATAAAGATCATTCAGCTACCATAAGAAAAGAAACCATTTGAGATAAACTACTTTGCATAAGAAGTTAAGCAAAATAGTTGTGAACAACATATCGCATAATAAGCCATTCATATGTCACACATGAACCATATGACTCCACCGTACAAAAGTGCCAAATGATAACCCATATGTTCAGGCAGTAAAAAATAAACAACTGAAACTATAAATTACTTAAAGAGTATAAGCAGACATTGCCAAGAGATAAAAGTACCATTAATGACTAGTTCTACCCATAAGCCTCAAGCAAAACAATCTATTTCTACTTGTTCTAAAATCCACCAAGAGTACAGAAGTGCAACATCAGTAGTAGATATGAAAATGCAAGTAAAGATAAATTTCGATCCATCCATTCATCAAAACTTCCTCTAAAGGTGCAGAAGTGCATGTTCTGAGGATCAGTTTTTGACAAATCTCCGGACCCTTCTCTAAATGCCTAAGAAGGGTTAAAATACTACTTCCTAAATCTAATAATAGTGTTTTTACAAAATTGTAGGATACGGCTCTCAAACGACCGCCCTTTTTCTAATCTAAACAAAAAGAAACAGCAAACTACTAAAAATAAGTTATTTCTGGATCTGGTCTTTGAAATTGCAAGTGTTCAGCATGGATCTGAGAAGAGTCGGTTGGCCGACTTCTGCGCTGAGCTGGGCTATGAAAACGGAATCTTTGAGAGCTGGAACCACTTTCTCTGTTGAGTTTGTGATGCATTTCACAGTCATCCATTGACTGTGTGGCTTAACTAAGTATGCCCAATAACACTCCCAATTCAACCTGTTCAAAGCTTGTATTGCCTTACCCTTTTCCTGCACTTTCTCTTTCCATTCTGCCTCTATTTGTGACTTGTTTGGTAGGTATCTCGGGGCGGTTTCTGTGATTAAGTTTGCTCTGTGTAAATTTTCATTTACACAGTCTATAAGGATACCAGCCTGTGTCGCCGCTGCCTCTACTGCCTGTTCTGCCTGCTTGATTTGGTCGTCCCATTTGTTGAAGAGCAATTCTTTATGGATTTCATTTATTCTTGGTGCATTTGCTCTTTTCGCTTCCTCTCCATTCTGCCAAGCTATATACTCTGTCACTTGTCTGTCGGCCTGGTCGTAGTCACTTCGCAGATCTGTCACTTGATTGGTGAGTTTGTCGCTCAGCTCGCAATAGTGACTCCACTGCGATAATTTTTGTCCCAACTCTTCCTGTTACTGCAGAAGTTGCTCATTTAAACTAGTAGATTCTGAAATGAATTCGGAAAGCTTGGGCTCGTCTTTATGTATTTCTTGTAAAGCATGTAACTGCTTTCCTTTTTCGTCCAGGCTTTTCTGATAGCTTATCTACATCTGCTGAAAATCTTCTTGTAGTTTCTCGAGTTGATTGGACGCTTCATTGCTGGCATTGGCCTATTACAGTTGTTGTTGCAGTAGCTGTATATGGTTTTCTTGCTCCTTTAATAGTTGCTGCACTTCAGACGCCTTGTCGATAGTCGCAGAAGCGTATGCTCCTGCAATTTGAGACAATTTCATGAGATTCTCCGTGGGGTTGCTGTTAGGGTCTTTCCACAAGACGTCTAAATGTTCGGCGTTCTGTGACAGCGTATTCTCTAGCTTTCTCTTTTTTCTTTGTCTTCTCACCATTGCTTTATGTTGAGGACTATAGAACACGTCCAGTGGGGGAATTTCTTCTACGCTAAGTAGGAGTTCGGGAGACGGAGCGATATGACCGTGTTCTGCTTCTGAGACGCTACCGACCATGGTTGAAACCATTTCCTGTGTTACTTGCACATTGCTTACAGGCGTTCTTGGGACCTGCCCTTCCAGGCTGATTAGCTCATTGAAGTTTTCCCACTCCCTATCGAGTTGTGTCGTGATGAGCGACGATGTAGTGAGGGGAGGAGGGACATTTCTTGATGAGGAAGTGATAATTTGTGGTTGCTACATGGCACTTGACTGGGCAGTATCTCTGGCTGCTTCTCCTACTTTCCCTTGGTCGCTCGCAGACTTCTTAGAGCGTTCGGGTGTTCCTTGAACAACGTCAGATCTAGATTTGGAAGAACTGGAGTTTCCGCTAAGGCTGACACTTGGAGTAGGCTCTCTGGCAAGCAGCTGCAGCTTTTCTAGAGGGATGCTGGCTAGTCTTCTTTCTCTGAATGACGAAAATCTTTCGAGGTCGTCTGGGGACAACCTCGACTTAGCTTCTCGCAAAACTTCCTGGAATGAACTTTTATTTTGAAACAAGTCATCAAATAAATATTTCTTTCTGGTGAACACTTTTATTCTAACACTTATAGTGAAATCATGGGCGACGTTATTTAGGTCAAAAGGTCGAGCAGGGAATTTAAACAATTGTAGGGACGTCACATTCCCTACTTTGGTAAAAGCATGTCCCACATCAAATAATGAGAAGGCCCCACAAGCTACAGGAAACTGAGGCCATATGGCCTTCTTCTTGTCTTTTAACTCTTTGGTTAGGCCGCCTTCAGAGCAAGTCTGATAGGCAATTTCTCTGGCCAAAAGCTTGTCGGAGACATACAGGGGTAGGACATGTGGAGGTACAGTGCTCCCAAACACTTTGATATAAGTGAACCATTCTTCCCCGAACCATCTTGCGACGGGGATGATGTCTATTTGTGCTTCGGGTGAGCGCCTCGGGGGTTCTTCACCATATATCATCATATATAGGGGTAAAATGAGCCCATGGCAAATTTGATAGAGGTGAGGGGCGAACTGTGAATCCCATAGTACTTTGTGGTAAACATGAATAGGCGACGGGTCTTGGGTAGTCCATTTCCAACCCATAGTTGGAAACTTAGATACAGAGCAAATAGAATCCATAATGTAAGCAGATAGATAAAATGAAGGGTAGACCCTTTGTGATGAGGATCTCTTAGTACAATAATTCATGACAGCAGTGAAAAAATTATCAGAACATATTTTGGCCCAATCCACGAGATCAGCATTTGTGGCAGCTTCTATGAGTGGTAGCCATTCAGCTGAAAATTTATTTATGTCTGGCATCCCAAACAGCCTGCAGAGCATGGCTGCAGCAAAACAATATGGAGAGGTGAGAGAACTTGTGTTATACTTACCATTTTTATCCCTTTTCAGCGGCTCCTCTCTCCTGGTCCATTCTTTAGTGGTTTCTGCTAGATTTGGGTTCTCTGCTGCAAATTTCTGGACAAATTGCGTGTTATAGGTCATCTGAGGCTCCGGAAGATGGTACATAAGCTTTAGGTTTTGCACGGCGAATGATCCTATGAGCCCATGCCCTGGAGCCTTGAATTGTCTGCCTTGTAACTTTGCATTGTCGAGTATCCATTTGATCATATTTGTATACGGAAATATCTTGGGTCTAGTTGCTATTCGATGGAGAAATTAACAAGCCAACTCTTCTAAGGATGCCTCAGAAGAGTTTGGCAATCCCGCGGCGCTATCGGCCTTCATTAATCTGGGGTTTTCCTCCTCTAGTAGCCTATACATGCCTTCCCAAGTTGAAATTCCCGCGTCTCTGTTGCATGCAGTGTTTGTGTATAAGGGTGCCATCTCTTTTTCCTTTTCCTTTGCCTCGGAACCTTGGGCATTAGTCTTCTTTCCCATTTGCTTCTGCGTTCGGCTTTTGAATGCTCTTATCTCCTAGTTCCTGCAGATTACAAGCGAGGTGGAAATGACTGATTGAGAAAGATGATGGGAGGGTTTTAAATGCAGACGATATACTAAATATGCCACCTTACGTGAAAATCATTCTTCAGCAAAGCACGCGTCCTTATTTCATTAAATAACTGACAACTAACCTACTTACTATCATTAAAAGCGCATGATTTGAAGTCAGGTTATGGTAAGTGGTCGATCTTTGAACGGCGTGCCTGAAAGATTTGCGGTTTAAATGATTTATGATTCTCTTTATGCTCTATCAAAGATCGTGCCGTCACAAGGCGTGCTTATCGCAAATCGTTGGATCACAGAATGTGTCATCGCAGCGATCGCAATGTCGCAGGTCGCAACATCGTGGGTCGCAGGAGTTTGATGTTTGTTAAGTGTTGCCATTTCATTTCTGCGATGTGCGGTCATTGCGATCGGTGTTATCGCAGATCGGGAGATTGTGAGGTTTTTCCATATGGAAACTACTTATTGCGACGCAACGTTATGCTTAATGTTTGGGGGGCCTTGCGCATTAATGCAATTTCTTAAAGACCTTTTCCCCATCGTAGACTTAGGTGGAAATATTTGGAAGACTGCTTTTAAGCCTGCGATGGTATCTTTATTTTGAAGAAGGGAAATTTGATTTCTTCTCAAAATTATACTAGGGGTCCCCTATTCATTTAGTATTTTGGGTAGATAGCTAAATGGAAAAAGGGGGGGTTGTTGCTGGCCACAACAATTGGCGATTCACTTGGGAGAACCGGTTATCTCTGAATTTCTTTTGACGTTTTTCAAACTTCTAAAAATAATAAAAATTTTCTCAGAAAACTTAAACTTTATTATAGAAAGATAAAAATATTATACTTCAAACTATCAATGATATTTTTTTTCAATTCCTTTCCATTTACTTGTACTCTCAACTTGTTCTTGCATTTACATCAGCCCTTACTTGGTCTTGAATAAAAATTAAGATAAAGTCTTCTCTGTATAGCAGTCCTTTTTTAAATATGCTTCTTTGTCGCACGTAGAGCCTTTGCTGCCAGAAGGTGTCCATAGCCTCGACAGGGTTACCTATTAACCAGTAATGATCCTTTATCCTGCCTAAGAGCTTACAACTATTCAGATAAAAACCCATTTTGACACTTTTTCTTTTTTATTCTCTAAAGAACAATGTCTTGGTTTGGTGGCCAAATTGTGACACAGCCATTCACTAGATTTATACCTTTGCTGAACAAGCTGGGTCGTGATGAGACCCCCTGTCTTTTGATTGCAACAATCTTAAGTCATTGCCCTGTTTTGATGGACAGTTTTGGCAAAGTCAGCAAGTTATAATATCTGTGATGATGATAAGTCAGCTCGTGATGAGACCTCTTATTCTTTGAGATATAGTGTTTTTATTGGATTGCTTCCCTGAATGCTGTGATTTCCTTTGGCAGGGAGGAAGTCAATTTTCTTTCCTTAAGAAAGTTCTGGACAAAAATAATAACGCTTCTTTGGTAATCGTTGTTTCTACAGGGACTCCTCATCTTTTCATTGGTGCCTTTCATTGTACTGACGTAAGACAATTACTTCGCTAAGATTATTTTCTTCAGTTTTTTGGAGTTGAAACTAATATCATATCTGGATTAAAGTTCTATTGATAATAAAGACCAAGCTTTAAAGAAAAATATTTGTCATTCATAGAAGTAGAAGTTCAAAATCGTGATAGAGAAAAAGGTGCCTTTTTGTAAACGTCGAATGCTGTTTAACCAAAGCAAACTTTATTCATGGGAAAAACTAATGAAGTGAGAGGTAGACATTCCCTAAGGTCAGGTAGACAATAGGGATGATCTTCTTTCCTTATTTGGATTATCAACTACTCAAGCGTAAACCTAACTACTTAATTAAACTACTCCTACTCCTATTCTAATTTTACACAAAAATTTGACTAGGTGAAATGATATTTCCAATGAAGCCACTTTCTCATTTTTACTCCTATACGTGTGCAGCTTTCCAACGTTGGTGTTGAGAACGAAATTTTCTTTGGGATGTTAACGTTGGACACGGAATGAGAATGCATAATCCCAGTTGGAATTTTGTCCGAAATTTCTTTCTCGCAAAATCTTTCTTCCAACTGAGTATCTATTGGATCATAAAAGTAAAGATGAATTTCTGTTGTGTCTCGATGATCTTGTAATGAAGGAAGTTCTGTACTTCCTTGACATAGCTTAGCTTTCCGTAATGGAAGCTTGTCTTTTGGGTGCTCTTTGATAAGGTGTTGGTTATACCAAAACAATCTATCAAAAAACTGAAAATTTAAGACGGAATCTGATTTTGTACAAGGTGAGTGTAAGTGGGAATAATAATAATTTTTTTTTTTTTGTACAAATAAAATTACAGTACAACTGGGATAAGTTTGTAAAATTTTGCTGTTCACAAGAACTGGCCAGGTCATGTGAAACAGAAGATAGACTATGATTATGAATAGGCATGGGGGTATCTTCAAGGTATGAGTCATAGATTGGGAGATCGTCTTGGTCAACAAAATTAGGCGAATGATCTTTGGCCTCAAAATGAGGATTAAATGGTATGTTTTCTGAATCAGAATATCTCTCATTTTTAGGGTTTTGATGAGTTACTTGAGATAAATCGATAACATCGTTGTTGGCAAAGTAACCATCATGACAGATTTTACTAGTTTCCCTAGATTCTTCTTTTTGATCATATAATTTCAGAAAAGGAAATTCAAGTGTTCCTTGCTTGGAAACAATCGAGGGATGTTTTATAGCTATCTCTTTATCTTGAAAATCTAATGATGACTTTTTTGAATTATCCTCTATGTTTTTTGAAATATCTTTAACGTTGAGAGGGGAAAAGTTATCATCATTAAAAACATCAGGGTAAAGAGAGAAGTGTGATTCTGAAGCAACGTTTTTAAGATTATCATCATAGAAACATATCCATTCATCAGGTTCAATATAGACATCGAGTTTCAGATCATAACTTTGTGTGCTGATACTTCCTGAAAGAAAAATATTTTGCTGTTCTAACCTTGGGGTCTGCATCTGTTGATTTGCGACGATGTCATCTGACTTCGTATCAAAGTCATCTGTTGGCTCCAAGGCAGGTTTCCCTCCATCGTCTTCGCTTTTGTCTTCCTGTATTAGAGTATGGATAACTCCTAGGCTCTGAGGGCTTCTTTCATTATGAGCGATTTGCATATTGAAATTGGAATTCTCGTTCATATTAGAAAGAAAAGAGACAAAACTTGGACTAATTTCTACCTAATCAGATATAGGAGGCAGGGAAGGTTCAGCATAATCTGGAGATTCTTCATCTATGAGCTTAGTCTCTGTATCGTATTTTAGACAATCAAAATGAAATCGCATATTAAAATCTCTAATAGATTCATCATTTTCTCTGAGATGATCAATTTCATTGTATACCTGGTCATAGTCATAATAATCAAATTCAAGAATAAAAATCTTGGCGAATTGATCCCAGCTGTGGATCGATGCAACTTGGAGGTTTCTGCACCATTTTCTAGCTTCCGCCGTGAGTGTAAGAGTAAAAATCTTGCATAGAACGCCTTCATCAATTCTTGGAATATCATAACTCGAAATTCTTTGAATAAATTGAAGGGCATGATTAAAAGCAGAAGAGTTACTCTTACCATTGAATTTTACCTGAGACAAGAGTCTTACCACTTCAAGTGGAGTGTTGGAAGAGGTAGGAAAATGGATGCAGCTCCAAATGGGAAGTCTGTGAGCGGCCATCCATATTCAAATGTTATGATTTGAAGATCATTCCAACAGACACTATGTTCAGGCCCTCCTTCTAGCGCCAAATATGTTGAAGCCCCAAAAGTCGGGTCGACAACAAGGGGGATACCCACCCGGTCCGGACCTTGGTTAGCAACTCCTTATCCGTTTGGTATAGCGGGTCTAACTGGGGATAACGGGACCAGTTTCCTGATCTTGGGTGTGTGTGTGTGTATAGAGTTGAACTGTGCCGATCTGAGAGTATTTTAAAGCTAATCTAAATCGGATTCTTTAACTTTACTCTATGCTACTGTATCTAATGAGAAACAACAAATCAAATCTATTCTAACCCGGGGTTGTATGTCTTCCATTATGCGATCTAAAAAGATTTCGAATAATAACTGGTAATAAATATCATTCAGCTATCATAAGAAAAGAAACCATTTGAGATAAACTACTTTGTGTAAGAAGTTAAGCAAAACAGTTGTGAACAACATATCGCATAATAAGCCATTCATATGTCACACATGAACCATATGACTCCACCGTACAAAAGTGCCAAATGATAACCCATATGTTCAGGCAGTAACACATAAACAACTGAAACTGTAAATTACTTAAAGAGTATAAGCAGACATTGCCAAGAGATAAAAGTACCATTAAATGACTAGTTCTACCCATAAGCCTCAAGCAAAACAATCTATTTCTACTTGTTCTAAAATCTACCAAGAGTACAGAAGTGCAACATCAGTAGCAGATATCAAATGCAAAAAGATAAATTTTTCGATCCATCCATTCATCAAAACCTCCTCTGAGGGTGTAGAAGTGCATGTTCTGAGGATAAGTTTTTGACAAATCTCCGGACCCTTCTCTAAATGCATGAGAAGGGTTAAAATACTACTTCCTAAATCTAATAATAGTGTTTTTACAAATTGTAGGATATGGCTCTCAAACAACCATCCTTTTTCTAATCTAAACAAAAAGAAACAACAAACTACTAAAAATAAGTTATTTCTGTATCTGGTCTTTGAAATTGCAAGTGTTCAACATGGATTTGAGAAGAGTCGGTTGGCCAACTTCTGCGCTGAGCTAGGCTGCGAAAACGGAATCTTTGAGAGCTGGCACCACTTTCTCTGCTGAGTTTGTGATGCATTTCACAGTCATCCATTGACTGTGTGGCTTAACTAAGTATGCCCAATAGCACTCCCAATTCAACCTGTTCAAAGCTTGTATCGCCTTACCCTTTTCCTGCACTTTCTCTTTCCATTCTGCCTCTATTTGTGACTTGTTTGGTAGGTATACTGGGGCGGTTTCTGTGATTAAGTTTGCTCTGTGTAAATTTTCATTTACACAGTCTATAAGGATACTAGCCTGTGTCGCCGCTGCCTCTACTGCCTGTTCTGCCTGCTTGATTTGGTCGTCCCATTTGTTGAAGAGCAATTCTTTATGGCTTTCATTTATTCTAGGTGCGTTTGCTCTTTTCGCTTCCTCTCCATTCTACCAAGCTATATACTCTGTTACTCGTTTGTCGGCCTGATCGTAGTCACTTCGCAGGTGTGTCACTTGATTGGTGAGTTTGTCGCTTAGCTCGCAATAGTGACTCCACTGCGATATTTTTCGTCCCAACTCTTCCTGTTGGTGCAGAAGTTGCTCATTTAAACTAGTAGACTCTGAAACGAATTCGGAAAGCTTGGGCTCATCCTTATGTATTTCTTGTAAAGCGTGCAACTGCTCTCCTTTTTCGTCCAGGCTTTTCTGATAGCTTATCCGCATCTGCTAAAAATCTTCTTGTAGTTTCTCGAGTTGTTTGGACGCTTCATTGCTGGCATTGGCCTGTTGCAGCTATTGTTGCAGTAGTTATATATGGTTTTCTTGCTCCTTTAGTAGTAGCTGAACTTCGGACGCCTTGTCGATAGTCGCAGAAGCGTATGCTCCTGCAATTTGAGACAATTTCGTGAGATTCTCCGTGGGGTTGCTGTTAGGGTCTTTCCACAAGACGTCTAAATGTTCGACGTTCTGTGACAGCGTATTCTCCAGCTTTCTCTTTTTTCTTTGTCTTCTCACCACTGCTTTATGTTGAGGACTATAGAACACGTCCAGTGGGGGAATTTCTTCTACACTAAGTAGGAGTTCAGGAGGCGGAGCGATATGACCATGTTCTGTTTCTGAGACGCTACCGACCACGGTCGAAACCATTTCCTGTGTTACTTGCACATTTCTTACAGGCGTTCTTGGGACCTGCCCTTCTGGGCTGATTAGCTCGTTGAAGTTTTCCCACTCCTTATCGAGCTGTGTCGTGACGAGCGACGATGTAGTGATGGGAGGAGGGACATTTCTTGATGAGGAAGCGATAATTTGTAGTTGCGACATGGCACTGGACTAGGCAGTATCTCCAGCTGCTTCTCCTACTTTCCCTTGGTCTCTCGCAGACTTTTTAGAGCGTTCGGGTGTTCCTTGAACAATGTCAGATCTAGATTTGGAAGAACTGGAGTTTCCGCTGAGGCTGACACTTGGAGTAGGCTCTCTGGCGAGCGGCTGCAGCTTTTCTAGAGGGATGTCGGCTAGCCTTTTTTCTCTGAATAACGAAAATATTTCGAGGTCGTCTGGGGACAACCTCGACTTAGCTTCTCGCAAAACTTCCTGGAATGAACTTTTATTTTGAAACAAGTCATCAAATAAATCTTTCTTTTCAGTGAACACTTTTATTCTGACACTTATAGTGAAATCATGGGCGACGTTATTTAGGTCAAAAGGTCGAGCGGGGAATTTAAACAATTGTAGGGACGTCACATTCCCTACTTCGGAAAAAGCATGTCCCACATCAAATAATGAGAAGGCCCCACAAGCTACAGGAAACTGAGGCCATATGGCCTTCTTCTTGTCTTTTAACTCTTTGGTTAGGTCGCTTTCAGAGCAAGTCTGATAGGCAATTTCTCTGGCCAAAAGCTTGTCGGGGACATACAGGGGTAGGACATGTGGAGGTACAGTGCTCCCAAACACTCTGATATAAGTGAACCATTCTTCCCCGAACCATCTTGCGACGGGGATGATGTCTATTTGCGCTTCGGGTGAGCACCTCAGTGGTTCTTCACCATATATCATCCTATATAGGGGTAAAATGAGCCCATGGCAAATCTGATAGAGGTGAGGGGCGAACTCTGAATCCCATAGTACTTTGTGGTAAACATGAATAGGCGACGGGTCTTGGGTAGTCCATTTCCAACCCATAGTTGGAAACTTAGATACATAGCAAATAGAATCCATAATGCAAGCAGATAGATAAAACAGAGGGTAGAATCTTTGTGACGAGGATCTCTTAGTACTGTAATTCATGACAACAGTGAACAAATTATCAGAACATATTTTGGCCCAATCCACGAGATCGGCATTTGTGGCAGCTTCTATGAGTGGTAGCCATTCAGCTGAAAATTTATATATGTCTGGCATCCCAAACAGCCTGCAGAGCATGGCTGCAACAAAATAATATGGAGAGGTGAGAGAACTTGTGCTATACTTACCATTTTTATCCTTGTTCAGCGACTCCTCTCTCCTGGTCCATTCTTTAGTGGTTTCTGCTAGTTTTGGGTTCTCTGCTGCAAATTTCTGGACAAATTGTGTGTTATAGGTCGTCTGAGGCTCCGGAAGATGGTACATAAGCTTTAGGTATTGCATGGCGAATGATCCTATGAGCCTCTGCCCTGGAGCCTTGAATTTTCTGCCTTGTAACTTTGCATTGTCGAGTATCCATTTGATCATATCTGTATATGGCAATATCTTGGGTCTAGCTGCTATTCGATGGAGAAATGAACAAGCCAGCTCTTCTAAGGATGCCTCAGAAGAGTTTGGCGATCCCGCGACGCTATCGACCTTCATTACTCTGGGGTTTTCCTCTTCTAGCAGCCTATACATGCCTTCCCAGGTTTAAATTCCTGCGTCTCTGTTGCATGCAGTGTCTGTGTATAAGGGCGCCATCTCTTTTGCCTTTTCCTTTGCTTCGGAACCTTGGGCATTAGTCTTCTTTCCCATTTGCTTCTGCGTTCGGCTTTTGAATGCTCTTATCTCCTAGTTCCCGCAGATTACAAGCGAGGCGGAAATGACTGATTGAGAAAGATGATGGGAGGGTTTTAAATGCAGACGATATACTAAATATGCCACCTTACGTGAAAATAATTATTCAACAAAGCACGCGTCCTTATTTCATTAAATAACTGACAACTAACCTACTTACTATCATTAAAAGCGCATGATTTGAAGTTAGATTATGGTAAGTGGTCTATCTTTGAACGGCGTGCCTGAAAGATTTGGGGTTTAAATGATTTGTGATTCGCTTTATGCTCTATCGAAGATCGTGCCGTCGCAAGGCACGCTTATCGCAAATCGCTGGATCGCAGAATGTGTCATCGCGACGATCGCAATATTGCAGGTCGCAACATCGCGGGTCGCAGGAGTTTGATGTTTGTTAAGTGTTGCCATTTCATTTCTGCGATGTGCGGTCATTGCGATCGGCGTTATCGCAGATTGGGAGATTGTGAGGTTTTTCCATATGGACACTACTTATTGCGACGCGACGTTATGCTTAACGTTGGGGGGGCCTTGAGCATTAATGCAATTCCTTAAAGACCTTTTCCCCATCGTAGAATTAGGTGGAAATATTTGGAAGACTGCTTTTAAGCCTGCGATGGTATCTTTATTTTGAAGAAGGGAAATTTGATTTCTTCTCAAAATTATACTAGGGGTCCCCTATTCATTTCGTATCTTGGGTAGATAACTAAATGAAAAGGGGGGGTTGTTGCTGGCTACAACAGGTTCATAATGCTCTCATACAATTGAAGACAAAATTGACGAAAACAACAAAGATTATGATTTTCAGGTACATTCACTAGAAAAGAACGAATAATGTGGTAGTGAAAATTGAATATTTCTCTTTATGTGGGGAGAAATTTAATCAAGGATTCTTGTACATATGGAAGAATAATTTCATGCGTTGTACAAATAGAGTCACAAATGACAAAATTATTGAATAGTTATAGATATTTCCAACAATCAAACCTAAGAACCATTAATTTCCTAAAAAATTAAGGTATTTCACTTCCGTTGTTGCTCCACTTATAATTATCTAGATATCTTATTTCTTAGAATTATTAATGGTAAAAATGTATACTAGTAATGATGGATATTGTGAAACAGAGAATGTTGAAAGTGGGGAAAATAGAAATGATCAAGATAATGACCATGGAATGATGGAGATGGAAGTGAGCATTAATATTTTATACTTCACATTTGAAAAATTTTGAGGGTTCATAATACTCTCATACCATTGAAGATAATTGATGAAGACAACAAATATTATGATTTCCAGGTACATTCGTTGGAACAACACCAAAAATGTAGCAGTGGAAATTGAATATTTCTCTTTTTGCGGGGACAAATTTAATCAAGGCTTCTTATACATATGTAAGAAGAATTTCATGTGTTGTCCAAACAAAATCACTGATGACAGAGTTGTTAAATAGTTAAAGATATTTCCAACCATCAACCCAAGGACCATTAACTTCCTAAAAAATTTAGGTATTGCACTTCCCTTGTTTCTCCACTTATAATTCTATGGATATTTTATTTCTTATAATTACTAATGGTCAAAATGTCTACTACTAATGATGGATATTCTAAAACAAAGAATGTTGAAAGTGGCGAAAATAGAAATGATTAAGAAAATGAGAATGAAATGATGGAGATGGAAGTGAGAGTTATTCGTTTTAACACACTCTCTCTCTCTGTAATTATTATTTTCATTGTCATGTTTTAGGTATTTTATATGATTAATATAGTTAAAAATAACTAGAATAACTACAATGATAAGTGGAATGTCCAACAAAAATATATTCAATATCAAAATATTATATTGAAAATTTAAAATGATTCATTGTTTGCCTATTTGGTTATGAATTCAAAACATTTTATATGTTTATTGTAGTGACAAATGATGACAAATTCAATGATGAGGTACAAGATTATAATTATGAAGATGAGGTCATATCTGGTAACTATAGCTTGTCTTATCGTTTCGCTTGTTACCTTTTAGATTTTAATGCTTTTAACAATCATAACATTTCATATGTTTATTATGGGACCAAATGAAAAGAACAAGACTACCAACTAGAACAATGCTAAATGTGTAAGTGTGGCTGTATTTATATATTTTATTGGCATTGTTTTATTGAATATGTATTATATTACATAATTTGGTCATAAGAAGTATTATTGGCATTTGATTGAATCTTTGACATATTTTCCCTATGTCTTATGAATATAACATAAAAGAATATTGGCTCATCTGTAAATAGTGGGAAAAATATTCAAGTCAATTATACCTTTTCAACATTGCTTTCTTAGAAATTTTTGTACCTTGAATAAAGTGGTTTGACTAGATTATTTGTTATTGTGTTGCAACCAAAACAATGGAAAGAAATTATTTATTTTAGAGTTAAAGGAATTTTTTTATTATAACATTGATGATAGTGCAACAAAGGGCCATATTGAGAAAATTGGAAAGGACAAAGATCGCTAAATAGAGAAAAAATATTATGGTTTTGACCACATACAAAATCTTTTCTTGAAATGTGTTTGCAGAGTAAATATCTTGACATTACAATTTGGAAAACACCTTTAAACTAACAACATCAAGAATTCTAAAAAATATGGTTTTGGATAAATCAAACTTGGATCAACTACTGTTTATGTGGACTGCTTTAGATTGCAAACCACCAAAGGCACATAAGGTCACTGACAATCTGGAAAATGTTATACACCCTAAATCATTGAAAAAGGTGTGGGAAAAACATACCCAATATGATGCAACTAATATTGTGGTAGTGGATTGTTCACTTGCGAATGTGAAATAAATCCCCGAAGAAAATGTGTTTCTTGCGACTCCATTCACTGGAACAAATGATCATGAGAGTTGGTTGATCGATGTGCTATTGACAATGTCGAATAAATTGATCAAGGGAACAATCTGCGAGCTACTTTGAAGGACCCTTAGATGATAAGTGTGTCTTTCATGCATAAACGTATATATATTATCTATAATATGAATTGTTGGTCGTTATATGTAAGTCATCATGATTTATTATTGTATTTTGTAGCCTTTATTAATTTAAGTTGACTTGCATTTCATGATACCAATATAAATATTGGTGATTTGGGTTGTCATTGGTATAAATACAATATTTTTATTTTGTTCTTATAACTTGTCTTAATCCACAAAAGTTAAACTATAGTAGATCTTGCACTAAAATAAACACTAAAAGCAAATAAGGGATACATTATAGAACATAATGCATAGTTTATTAGTATGTTTAAAATGTAGAAAGTGTATTAAGTTTGATGTGGAAATTAACATATAATTAGTTTTTCTACTTGAATTGGACTATTCAAATTATTTTCGTCAATTCTGAGTAAACAAATAATTCCTACTCCTAAAATCACCGATTTAAATATTGGATTAATATGTTCATGTAATAATTTTTCTATACCAATTAAATAAAAGTATTAGGTTGTATGTAAGTAGACATTTTCATGTCACCATTTAAGTGAACATTCTTGTTCTTTACCGTGGGATTTTCCTCCCTTGTGCATCGATGACAACTCCAATGAAAATATAAAATTTCATAAAGGACCCCCGCCAAATTATTTTTTATCCTTTGCACTAATTCTCTATGTTGTGTGATTCACAAATAAGACGAGATTATACAAACTCGAAACCCTACCTTTAATGTACCTCTTGGACTATAGCGGTGACTTTTTTTTTATAAATATATATCATTTTTTCCTATATCATGACCATATTTGTTTATTTGAATCCTACATCCAAACAAATGACATTTCCCAAGTTCATTTCTCCACTGTTATTGCGTGGAACAAGCTCATTTTTCGAGCCCTCCCAATTTATTAAGGATAAGAGTGACCATGCATAGTTCAAAAACTTTACACATAATTAAAATTGAAGTTGAATGTTGGGCGACTCATTTTCCCTTTATAATCTTAACCCCATACATAAAATGTTTGCAGAGTCCACCGACTAGGGCTACCTATTATTTTTCCTTTCATTCAACAACCACACAACCACACGTCACTCTGTCTGACTATGGTACACTTTGTGTCTACGTTATTTCATTCGTGTAGTTTAACGAGGCGGAGGAGTTTCCTGAAAAGTTATGGAAATTCTGGTCATATTTAGAGAAAATTCGGCAAGGATTTCTGTAAATTCAACTTATAGTTGTTAAACTTCAAAATTTTAGGTGTCCTACACGTTTTTTATGGTGCTGAATTCATTTCCACCATCAAAAACACGATTCAAACACTGCCTCTACGAAATTTTTTGAATTTTTTTACGATTCAAGTCACTTTTGGTCATCCAAGCAATTCATTCCCCTCGTGACGACTCAAATTTCATTAGTTCTACACTAACCAAGTTGTTTCTCGACTCATATTTAATATCCCTCAGTGCATTTTCAAATGAGCCCAAGGCTCCACCTTCGACTAGTCGGGGTCGGCCAGTTGGTTCATTCCCAAAATTTTCATTGAACTCACCCAAAAGTCAACTACTCCAGGTCAAACTTAAGACGAGGTCGGGATTAAATGAAGTGACACTTGCAGGACTTCCATAGGACGACCTCCAACCACAGACATACAACACTGACCATGGCGAATGGAGCAAAGAAGTATATGTTAATTATGATCTCTTCCTTGGCGAATACTCTCCACTCTGTGATCAACTTCGTATCTCCACTTAAAAAAAATAAACTTGATTGGTTGGATTCATTCTCAACTCATCATTTCTAAATGAATGAACTAAATAACACTATATGGTTTCACCTTATGTTAATGTTAATCCTTCAACCTAAAGGAATTGAATGCATAATTAATCTTAAAACCCAACCACTTGATAAAAAATAGGACATAAGTAATTTATTCAAAATGAAAACAAAACACAGTTTATTAATTCCTTTTGGCCTTCCAAGCATAGGTGGGGTGTCTGGACTTATACCAACCATAAAACAAGAAATCTCACACCATAATATTTATTTACCATTTGCAGATAGAACTTCGAATGCAGTGCACATAGAAGGAACTTACATCATAGGGTTACTTGGACAATCACTAAAACAACCTATCTCAACCTACTAACTGGCATTATTACAATGAGCCACCTGGATATACTAACAACCAATACTCCTAACTATAATTTCCTAATTTATAGTTTATACCCAAGAAAATAAAAAAAAGACCTTCTTCTAGAATCTACATGGCTCCATTGAGCCTTAAAGAAATGATTTGTCAAGGGTGATGCTCCATCAAAATGATTTTTCATCCCTATTTAACACATAAAATTTTCTTTGTTACATATGGAAAAAGTTCATAATATATACTAACATCATATTTTAAATGTTTTGAAGTGCTATGTTTTGATGCTAAGTAACCGAAGGGTTGCAGTGGCAATATGTTAATGTCATATATGTGTTTGCAGTGCAGATGCATATCACCAATAATGTAAGTCGAAAGATGTTGTTGGTCTTTGAAATGGTTCAAGGAGTATTTTTTCAAAAAGACACTACGAATGGACCAATTTATCATATTGAAATATAAGTAGATAGGTAGTTTGGTGATAAGTACTAATTTTTTAGGCCTCCACAGTTAGAAATATTAAAATATTGCTTAAAAAATTATGATGTTGCAATATGGACATGGGATGTCACTAACAAGTACATCCGACAAGTACTTGAAAAATCAAATATTGATATAGGGGACTTTAAATTCATATGGGACGAGCATCATTTCCATTTGAAAATGAAAGTGAAAGCAGGGAGAACAATACAATTCTATGAGAAAATAATGACTGACGTGTGGTCCCAATGTGGAGATAAATACGAAGAATCAAATGTGTTGCAAATATATACATCAAAGCATCCATCTCAATTCATCTAATATCGGTAAAATCACATCTTAATAAAAGCCTATACAAGACAAGTGCTAGATACTTGGCTTATGCAGGTTTTATTTCCATTTATTAAGACATTTCTTCGTATCAAAGAGAAACATGATTACATTCGAATGCTCAATAGAACATGTACTTCATTGTAATGTAATCGATGAAGATAATTTTTTTAATAAATTTGGTCACAACAACATTCTATAATTTTTCAATGCAACTTGAACAATTTTTTGTGAATCAATTTGTATGATTTGTTGTTTTTTAGAGATTCGTAATCATTTTTGCATTCAATTTATTGTATTGGGAACTTACTGTTCTTTACCATATTTAATATGGAATGTAATGTTTTTAACTCCTATTTGAAATGGGAATAACAAGGAACAAAATAGAACTTACCATTTCATCTCATATTAAAAATTACTATCTTTAACAACTACAAAATTACCATTCCTTACCATATTTTAATATGGAATTCACTGTTTTTAATAATCTCAATTTTTTTAAAATGTAATTTATTGTTTTAAAGCCCTTTTTTTTAATATACAATTTACTATTTTTATTTTTGTAATAGAAAATGTTTTTTTTTTTTTAATATAAAACTTATAATTTAAAAAAAGTGCGCTGAAATTCTAATGACCTAATTCTAGCTCTAACAGAATGGAATAGGCGGATTCTCAAATTTTTGGATTTAATATGACCGAACTTGGTAACTATGTATTAATTTACAGTTTTAAATGAAATTTGTCATTAAAATAATCTTATATGATATATTGAGGTAAAATTTATTTTTATTGATGAATATTTAGTTATTTGTACTAATACTCGAAATGTAGATTTTGAAATAACTCTTAATGTAAATAAAGTTGCAACTCCTTTTTTTTAAGAGACCACTAGATTTTTGTATTAATAAAACTTGGATTATCGGTTAGAACCCTTACAGATGTTGATTGCGTTTTGTTCTTTGATATTTTATGTTGAACATTCTATCAAAAAAGCATAAAAAATGTCATTGTTCTTACATATTCTAAAGTCATTCATTTTTAATAGAAATAATGTGATCGAAACCAACAATACATTAACTTATTTATTGAATTTATTTAGTTATATGCATTGATACAAGTTTATATATGTATTGCACATTTGAAATTCTTTAAGATCTTAATGTAAGTAAAGATATACTTTTTATGAGACAAATTATAATTAATTGATAATGAGTTCTATGTGGTCTATTTGATTTTCAATCCATAATTTTTTATAACTACGTATTCTTAAATCAATTACTTATATATGCAATCATCTCATATAAGTCCGTAATTCAGGGAGCGATTTATTGAATCATTTATTGACCTATATATTGACCTAACATGTGGTTTGATATTAGCGCATAAATATGACATTGTTGTTCTCGGAAAAAAAACTCCACTTAAAAGAAAATTATTTTCCTAACAAAACGTTGATTAATTAATTAATAATCGATGTTAAGTGGAATATTCAAGTTCATTAAAAATATAAGCCATAAATAAATACTTTTATACTTTTTAGACCATAAGATGTCATTTGATTTTCCCATCCATATTAACATTTTAAATTTCAAATTTTAAAAACATTATTTATAATTAATATAATCTCATAAAAGCCAAAAAGCTACGAAGCTATTTATTGAATTCCTTTTCTTCAAGCAAGCTACAACAATAACATGTATTCATAAGGAACAGAAGATACACACAATAAGTGTCACACATCCATAAGAAGAAGACTGCAGAGGGTCCAACTGACACATATGAAAGTTTCATGACGCAAAACTGAAATGAGAGCCTTAGAGAAAAATCTCAATATAAACTAATTGGTCATTCATACATATAGGCCATAGATTCTTCCAACATAATATGAGATTTTCCCACTTCAAAAAACAATAATACAAACATGATTTTACTGCTTTGAATCATAGAAACAATTGATGGTTCGCTCAAAAGAGACAGTAAAGATACTTAACATAACCAACCAAAGGTTCAAAATAGTTGATAAAGTCCAAAAAAATATGCATTCTCTCATCCATTCTTTGATTTAGATTAATCCCTTCTGTAATAGGAGACCTCAGTGGAGAAAATAGAAGACCTCAGTGGAGAAAATAGAAAACCTTTGAACCTTTACAAATCTCCAAAATGCACCAAAACATTATAGATCGATAATGCCACCATGAGAGGCTGGCCGCTAAACAGAGAAGCCACAAGTAGAGGAAAGGTGGCTCCGCCATCAAGAAAAGTTGGCAACGAGAACAAGCGACACGCAACGAGCAATGAACAAACATAATACCTTGAGAGGTCGAGCGATCCCACATGATGTTCCAGTGGATTCTCCTCAACCACTGGGCATGACTTGGAGAAGTTCACATCATCGGGTAGCGGAAGCTCAAAAGGCACTGCGTGACTGGAGGAAGCATGAATTTCAGTCACTCATTGCTTGGAGTCACTAATGTGGGTGCCAAGTCTGCTGGTATGGAAACTAGAGCCTCTTCCCCTCTTCCCGACTCATGGGAAGGACCCATGCCCACTGGGTTCGACATCGAGTTGCGGCGAGGTAGGCGACGAATAGGAGAGGGACTGCGTGACCTCGCATGAAGAGCACTTGCGAGTTTTGTGGAGTAAGAGAAATTTCTGATTGTATCTATCGATGGGGAATCGGACCCCTGCAGTTCCATTCCTAGCATACGATAAATTTCACTGTATGCTGACTTAGCATGATGGAGGTGATATTTCAAGTCCAACAAATGACCCTGGAGTTGCACATTAATGTCATGTTGATCTCTGTAATGAAAACCTCGCATGTTGCGCAAGGCCCAAAGGTGGTCTCTTGAAGTTCAAAACTCACGGGCTTTACCATCAACCACCATGCTTTGAAAGCGGTGGGGAATTCCACTATCAAAGTGCTCATTCCATGCCCATGCAAGGGAGGGCGAGGAGGTCAGCGTCACCCACTCCCTCCTCTCCTGGGCCTTTCTTGATCTCGAACATTGGACATAAGACCACTCTCTTTCAAAAGGAATGGGTGTAAGACAACCTACATACTACCCTTTCTCGAAACCCAGAAACCATCGTTTTAAGGAGTCGTTTATCGAGGTGGAAGAATTGCCCGGATGGCTAAAAGTGGTTGGAATTAGGATAATTAAAAAAAAATATATTGTAAAGACAGTGTTTGAATCGTATTTTTGATGACAAAAATGGATTCAGCACCATCAAAAATGTCTTGGACACCTAAAATTTTGAAGTTTAACAACTATAACTTAGATTTACAAAAATCCTTGTCAGATTTTCTTTAAATATGACTGGAATTTCCATAACTTTCGGAACAATTCTTCCAACTAATTAAACTACGACTCATTTTAATAGTAAATAATAGTCGTAGAGAAAAAGTGGATAAGATCCATGCTTAATATGCTAAATTCTCGATGTGAGTGGACTTGACAATAGACACCACCCCGTCTCTCCCTTTACGAGGAATAATGAAAGACTAGTTACATGTGTCACCAAATTCCATTTCCAAGTTCTTGATTGCCACTCGGATCCATGGGAGTAAAGATACACAATTTTCAAAACAAATAATTTAGAATTAATTATTAATGTTTTATAAATGGTCTACTTAAATTTTTAATCTACAAATTTTTCTGGAGTTGTCTATAATGCGAATTTTTGGAGATTCCGGTGACGGAATCCGGCGGAAGAAATGAGATTAAATCTTGATTTTTAGCAGTTAAAATGGTTTTTTAACTGCATATTTGGATTCAGCGCCCCGAAAAACTCCTGGGAGCCATTGATTGTGCAGAAACTAGCTATCAAACTTGAGATTCCATTGAATTGCTGCCGAATTTTGACCGGAAAAATCTGCCAAAAAAACTTTCAAAAAGTCACGTTATAGACTACTGCATTTCTTCTATGTATTATTGTATGGATGTTAGACGATAACCATGGAGGGAAAGTGGAGAAGCCGCGTGGTTAATGTTCTCTAAATGGTTAATGGGGGTGGACTTGACAGTCGACACTAGTACCAGCCCGTCTCTCCCTTATTGAGGCTCAATGAAATACTAGCTGCGTGCGCCACCAAATGCCATTTCCAGACGCTCAACGTTGTCTTGATTGCTACCTAGATCTGGGGAGTAAAGATGCAAATTTTACCAAACAAATAACTTAGAATCAATTAATAATGTGTTTTAAATGGTTTAATATGATTTTTAACTCATAACTTCTATGTATTATTAAATCAAGTGGTGAAAACATACATTTAAAGTAGTTAACTAACTGATTTTCAAACTTAATCTAGTTAAAGTTCTAAATTCTGATGCATTGAATAATTCCAAATTTAATGAAATGTGTTTGTAATAGGTCCATGTAATAGATTTTTTCCAAACTAATTGATTTTCAAACTCATTCTAGTTAAAGTTCTAAATTCTAGATCCATTGCATAATTCCAAATTTAATGAAATGTGTTTGTAATCGGAAATTGTAATATATTTTTTCCAATTTTATGGAAATGTGTTAAATGGTTTTTTAAGAATTTGATTGGAAGGAGCCAATTGAGTAAAGGAAATTCTAATGAACCAGCTACAAGGGAAAGGGAAATATTGTGAAAAACTAGAGTAAGAAGTTGTGTCCCTAAGAAAATATCTAAGGAAAACTAAGAGTCAACTGAATCTGAACCTAAATTTTTTGAATGAATTTGAAACTTTGGACAACATCATTAGCAACAATTGATCTCCATTAATCAAAACATGATTAATTTACAAAGAAGCACCTAAATAGGTCAAAGGTGAATCAGGCTCCAACTTAAAGGAATCAAAGAGATATGCTAATGCTCTCAAAGGAAGAATCAACCAACCCATCAAACCTAATATTAAAGGAGAGGATTAATATAAGCATAATAAATCAAGCTACACAAGTAAAAATGGAGAGAGGAAAAAACAAGGCCAAAATTTCATCAAATCAACAAATAAAGATCAACTTCGTCAAGAGGATTCTTCACTTCCAGGTACCCAAACCTTTTCTATGGTTATCATTTTATATGTCATAATTTTGGTCATAAGAAAGTATATTACAAAACATACAAATTTATCAGAATTAGAAATGTAAGGATTAAATCAGACTTGCGAGCTAGAAGCTCTTACAACAATGCATTTTCCCTCCTCATGGATGAAATTGAGTATTACATATGTAACAAATTTGGGCGTAAGGAAAACAAGTGTAGAAGCAAGTTTTTTCCTTCTTATAAGAAAGATAGAAATGAATATTTCATTAAAATATAGAAGAAGAAGAAGAGTGTAGACTATGCCAAAAAAATGAGGAAATCAATGAAACGTTGACAATGGATTTTAAAAGCACAAGGCATGTTACAAAATAAATTTATATCTCTTAATGAAGACATAGGTGTAAATGTCACTTTTGGTAATAATGAACCAACAATAATAATGGGTAAACGTATAGTAGTCTTGAAAATGGGAAAGACCAAGGCTTAGAAAGCGTTATATGTATATTTCCTTAATCATAATATTCTAGGCACAAGTCAAATGTGTGACAAAGGACATGAAGTTATATTCACATTAGATTGTTGTGTGGTAAAGGAATTATATATAGGAGAAAGTATAGTAAAGAAATTAGGACTCCAAGTAATGTATATGTGTTGGAAGGAGACAAAGAAAGTTGTTATATGGGTAAAACTAATGAGGGTTGGTTGTGGTATAGGAGATTAGTTCATATCAGCTTTCATCAACTAGTTAAATTAGGTCAAAAAGGAGTTTTCTGAGAGGCATGTCCAAAATTTCAAAACTTGAAAATATTGTTTGCAAGTCGTGCCAATTTGGAAAATAGTCAAGCGTGTGTTTCAAAGAAAAGGATTATTCTACAAAAATAACTTTGGAATTGATTCATGTGGACCTATGTGGACCCACAAGAACATGATCCCCATGTATTGAGAAATAAATCATGTTGTTAATTAATGATTATAAATGGACGGCTTGGATTAGTTTGTTGAAACATAATTCCAAATCTTTTGAAAATTTAAATACACAAAGCTATGGTGGAAAATGAAATGGACCTCAAAATTAAATTCCTTATATCAGATCGAGGACGAGAGTACAAATCTGATGAATTTTATTATTTTTGTGAACATCATGGGATTAAGAGACAATTCTCAATAGCTAGAACACCTCAACAATACATAATATTAGAAAGGATGAAAAAAACAATCCAATAAATGGGCAGAGCTATGCTTGATGAATCAAAGGTGTCACACACTTTTGGGGAGAAGTTGTTCAAATTGTAGTCAACATTATTAACAAGCCTCATATTAGAGTAAATAGTGATAAAACCCCTTATGATATATGGTATGGAAAAGCAACTTTTGTAAAGCACTTTAAGGTCTTTGGAAGTAAACGTTTTATCAAAAGGAATGAAGACAATCTTGGAATTCGATTCCAGAGAAAATGAAGGGATATTGCTTGGATACTCCTCAAGGAACAAATATTACAAGTGATACAAAAAGAGAATCTGTAAGATAGTTTAGAGCATAGATGTAATAATAGATGAAGGATCCACCCACATAGGAAGATAACTACATCTTGATGAACCAATCAACTATGAGCCCCTAGAAGATGAGTTTGAAGAGCATCAATAACAAGAGGAACACGAGGAATTAGAGGGAGAGGAAGGAACTAAGTTTCCACATTAGAAGTCTTCATAAAGTTATGCTCAAAAACACCATCCTAAGAATCATATTCTCAGTAACAAAGAAACAAAGGTGAAAACTAGAAGGAGATTACTAGGAACATCTAGTCATGCAAACTTTGCACTATTGTTTATGACATAACCTCAAAATTTTGTACAACAAGTCAAGATGAGCATTGGATCAAAGTAATGAATGAAGAACTAGATCAAAAACAAAATAATGAAACATGGGATCTTGTGCCAATATCCAATGACAACAAGGTAATAGGAACTAAATGGTTCTTCAAAAATAAGCTAAATGAAGATGGACAAGTTGTTAGAAACAAGGACATGCTTGTCCGTAAAGGGTATGCTTAGAAAGGAGTAAAATTTGAATAAAATTGTTCTCTTGTTGCAAGAGTTGAATCAATTAATATGTTTCTAGCTTTTCCTGTTATCAAAGATTCAAAGTTTTTCAAATGGATGTTAAATCAATGTTTTTAAATGGTGATTTACGAGAAGAAGTCTATGTGGAGTATTCATAAGGTTTTATACTATGTAACAATAAGGATTATGTTTGCAAACTCAATAAAACTACATATAGATTAAAATAGGTGCCATGATATTATAGGTTAGATAAGTATTTACACCAACAAGCGTTTAAAAGGGAGACATTTGGCAACAATCTCTACATCATGGTGAAGGAAATAACTTGTTAATAATTGTAGTGTATGTTGATGAAATCATTTTGGCAACAATGTCGAACCAATGAGTCAAAGGTTTGTAGTTGCTATGCAATAAGGGTTTGAGATGTGTATGCTAGGGGAATTTCCATTTTCCCATTGACTATAGGTTCAATAGATAGAAAGAGGGGTTTTGATTCTCAAACTAAGTATCTCAAGGAAACCTAGAGAAAAATTGGTATGGAAGATTTTAAACCTATAAATGCACCTATGGTAACAAGATGTAAACTGAGAAAAGATGATGGTTCTCCCAAAGTGAACCAACCCATCTATCACTCAATGATCGGTAGTCTACTTTATCTCACAACTACAAGAATATATATCTTGTAAGAAGTTGATCTTGTAAGAAGTTGGACTGGTGGGATGATTTCAGTCAAATCCTAAGGAAACTCGTCTTTAGGAAATCATGAGGATATTTAAACACTTGCAAGGGACACTAGATTTTGGTTTGTGGTGCCCAAAAGATACATAATTTACATTACAAGCCTATACTAATGTTAATTGGGTAGGCAATTGTTGTCGGTGGTGGACTTGCCAACATGTCAAGGGGATCTCCTCGGTAAGAAGTCCCAATTAGACCTCAGACCGTTTGGTGTAGGAGTCCCAATAGTGGGTCATAAGGTAATGCCTTGACTGCGATGTCGCACATAGGAAAGTAAGATAACTCTGTCAGTAGCAAGGGTGTGAGTGATGCAGTGAGTCAAGGAAGGTGTATGAGAGGTTCTAACACTTCAAAGGGGGAAGGAGGTGAAGGTGATCTCCAGGTTGAAAGGGATCAGTCTCAACTTAGCTAGGAACACACAACACAAAAGGACATGCACAACTTCCGGTGGAGCGTCCACTTGGATGCATTAGTCACATCATACAAGGTAAGATAACGTGTACAACACTCATGGATCAGTTTGAGATGAGTGCGACGGTTGTTACAACAAGGTTCATGTGAAAGGTTTGTCTGATGTTAGACAGAGCAGTCGACATGGACGGTGGCAACATTAACAACATATTCAACACATTAACAACAAGATTCATATAATTTCACGTGAATTAGTTCATACACAAGTACGTAAGTTAAACAACATATATCATTAAGGCAACCGGAGCAGTCCAACTACAATAACAACATATGCATGAAAATGTGCTAGCTCTTATTATATAAAGAAGTGTAAGTCACAATCATACAATACATCCATGTAAACCTACTAGCCCCAACAGTGGAACATTACAACCACATCCACCTGCTCCTCCAAAGAGATGTACTAGCTCTGTGCAGTGGAGAAACCAAGGCGCGTTACAATACTGTCCAAGCCTTCTTCAAGATAGTCTTAATAGAACCTTGGCTAACCAAAAGCCTTGACAATGAGTTATGAGGGACTATTTATAGCAAAAGGTGGGGTGACCCTTGACATTCCCCTTTGTGACATTTCAACTACTCTCATGACTTTTCACCTGCTCTATGACTGTTACATCCAACTATTGACACTTGGCATGACTCAATGTTACAATGCACATGTACTCCTGTGAGACAACATCGCTTGAGCAAGCCAAGAAAGACATCATTGACACTCGGTCCATTATGGTGAGACCAAATATTTGACATGCTTGTGATGGTGAAGGTGGTGATCTAATGCCAAGCTTCGTCGTTTGTGATGGTGTGCATGCACCTCATAGTGACATCTTGCTGAAGTGAACTCTTGCCTCCGTTGCAACTGGTGCATTGGTTCGTCCTCTTCATCCAACTTGTCTGCTATCATGTGCATGGTCTTTTTGGGTGTGGCTAAACTGGCAACACACTGATGCATAGTGTCTGTGATGGTCTTCAAGTGTGTGTTGTGGTCATGCACATCAACTTGCTGAAGTACATGTTTAGATCCAGTTGGACTTGCTTCTTATCTTCGCCTTTGTGAGTATGATAAATGAGTTGGATTGCATGCACGCTATTGAATCACTTGCATGTGATCAACAAAACTGCTCACCATGTCTACTACTTGCCAGTTGCTAGGATGGAACTTTAACTTGTATGAGCATTTTTTCATTTGTGAGTGCATGTTGTGTCCACTGCTATTCTTGTTCCTACTGCAACTCACTTGTCCATCTGTGCAACTTATGTTCTTCCTTGAATTGCTGCTTCAGTGCATGCAACTCCTTCTTTGTTCCATTCCTTGTCTTCACGTGATCATCATGTAGCACCATAACCTCATAGCCTGAGTCTCCAAAGTTGCTTTCATCATCTTGAGATTGTAACTTTTTTCCGCCCCTATGTTGTTAACAACCTTCCTCTTGCATTCGTTGCATTCACTACGGTCACTGCATTCATTGTGTTCATTGCATTCACTGCGTTTGCTGCATTCAATATGCTACCTTCAACTACTGTTCATGATGCTGCTTGTTGTGATGCTACTACTTGATGTCCTTGTCTACAAACAACTTGATGTATTCGTGAGTAGGCAAGCTCATAGACACTTGATCGACTCCATCTCTAGGTGTGCTCTGAATAATTTCTTCGACTCTACTCCCTTGGAAACCATTGTACCTGCACTACTAAGAGGCAGCTGAGCACCTACAATACTTGGAGACATGGTGACACTCATGGCGAGCAATTTGTGAGTTGAAAACCAAAATGAACTTTGAGAACTGATTTGCAACATACTTGTGTGACTGATCATGAAGGTTGCGTAATTTTGGCCTGGGGGTTGTGAGACCGATTGCCAAGACTACACAAGGCATAGTCTAGGATGCTGGGAGACTGACTGACTATTGAAATTGTGCAATGCATAGTCCAATCTAGCTACTGACTATTGGGATTGTGTAATGTGCAATTCTAGCTAGGAAGGATTGCTGGCCTAGGGACATATTTGCGCAATTTCTTGGACCAAGCAACCACTGTCCTCCAAAAATGTGGAAAATAGTACTCGAGGCTAGTGCTGAGCAGGAATGCACAAATTTGGAGAGGAAGGTGAGCCTTCCTTCCCCAGATTGCACAATGCAGCCTTGGTAAAGGCAGAGTCTGGGCCAAGGTTGGCCCGACTCGTCGACAAGCAACTAAAAGCAACTAAGACAATAAATGCATGGCAACACTAAGTGATAACAAAAGTGATTGACAGTGCATGCAAAACATGAATTAAAGATTTAGTAAACAGATCAACATGCATGTGGGTGAGGCAGTTTTCCAGTTGGGTGAACGTCCGTGCAAAATAGTTTCATGTATGCGACAACAATGAGATAGCAATGAAAAGTGAAACAAAGATAGGACAAGCGAGTATACATGTAAATGACAACGAGCATTCAAAGAAATCAAAAAAATAATACTCCCACAAGCGAAAACACAAAAAGCGACAGAAATGTAGCACAAGGCATGGGAAGCGGGCTTACCCAAAAACAACTGAACTGAATTTACCGCTTGCTCCTAGATGTGATGTGGAATGTCTAAGATGCAAGGTTGATGTGAGGAATGAGCTCTGCAGCATCCAGTTGATGAGTTTTGATAACATCGAGGTTGTGATGTGCATGCCACAAATTTAGGGGAAGCGACACTTGGTGGGAGGTTTCCGAATCGCTCCTTGCATGTAACCTCTGATTGCTAAACATAGATCCCTAAGACAAGGGATGCCTTTGCATGCTGCCTTAGGAGAATTAGCCTATGCATGTAAGTCTATTTTACTTGGTCCCGGAGGGAACCGGTCAAATCACCTGCACATGCAAGACGTTGTTCGACTGCTTGAAGGAAATGCCCATTTCTGACTGGGAGCTGGGCTGACTACCTAAGAGATTTGTGCAATTTCAGGGCAGAGCAGCTGACTGTTGCCCAGATTTACGCAAATTATGAGCTAAGCAACCTTACTGGAGAAATTTGTGCAAATCCTACTGTGAGTGTTGGCAGGCAAGATTGCCCAATCTTGGAGCCCAGGAGGATGTCAGAGAGGATTGCATAACTTCTGGAGGGAAGGATGGTTTCCCTCCAGAAATGCACAATTTTCAAGGGGAAGTTGCTCAACCTACAGCTGGAGCAAGTCCTGGTGAACAGCCTGTGAGGGTAATGGATCAAGCTATGACCGATAGGCTGCCTTTGTGTAAGAAAGACACTGAAGCTTGTGAACTTGAGGAAGCAAGGCAAGCTGCTGTGAAGGTTGGAAGGGAGGCTCCAAAACGAGGCTACGACAATTTTTTTGAGTGTGGTTCTAGCCGCTACAACACTTGGCGACACACTGGTATAACTCCAACTCTCTGAATGGACCTTGTTTGTGAATAGAAAGTCTAACACCTCCGGAAGTATTGTTCAGTTCTCAACTCATATTGGTTTCAAATTAACTTGATTGAAAGATGTAGCATCTACCAAACCCTTGGTCGATTGACACACGTTCCAAGCCAAGGCAACACAATTTTTTCAATTGGGGTTGAGGGGTATATAGGTGCACAAACAATATAGTCGTGAGAGTCTTAGTTTCATCGCTAGTGTTGCTCCATTGCCAGCATGCCTCGACAATACCCCGGTGGAGTCACATAGGAACACAAGCATGGCTTTGGTACCAGCGAGCCTGGTCAGTACCCTGGCAGAGTTACTTGCATCACCTCCCTGCGCAAGAAGCCTTTCTCTTCTTTCGCCTTATTCATTTTTCATTTTGAATTTTTTGACTTTTCATTTTTTTTTTCATTTTTCATATGTGCATAACACTTATTCATTTCAGAGGTAGAAGAGGGATCCCGACTTATTGATAGAAAATAGGTTGTTCCAGCAGAGAAGTAGTTTATTGTATCTTTGACATTCCTATTAAGGTTTTCCCCCTCACCTTACTCTACTTGACTGAGCTGACAAGGTTTAACCCAAAAAAAAACCGACTAGAGAAGGTGACACTAGTTAGTGCACAAGCATTGTTTTTTCACCAAGGTTCACTTTGAACAATACATATTTTCCTTCGACGTATCATGGACTAAAAGTAACAAGCTCATCATACAGAGGCAACATGACAGATAACCAAGCAGTAATAGTTGTACAAGCCCTCTTGAACTTTACCCAGCTCGTTTCAAAAGTCATACATGGTTTCATGCAAAACTAACCTATGAATGAAACAAGCGAACTAACAAACAACAAAGAAAAGTAAGAGCGGAAGAAAAGTGAAAGTGAAGGAAGTAGGAAAACAAGCAAAAAAACAAACAATCAAACAAAGCATGTAAGAAAACACGCATGAAAGCAAGCCACTGAAAGCAAACACTACTCATACTCCTACACTAATGGTGCATGGGCCTGATCACGTGAAGTGATACTTCTAATGCAGCCACCGGTGCATTAGTAAACCCATGTTGGTGAAGGCTTGGTCTGCAAGCAACCCAGTTGTGGGAACCAACAAATAAGAAAGCTATAATAATGAAGACAACCACACTTCATGTTTCAAAGCACCCACGTGACATAAATGAGTGCAAGTGCATGACAGGCAGTCCATGGACTTATCATGGTGTTGTGTTACACTATGTGCAACTTTGAAGCATAATCAAATTCTTGACTGTGACAGAAAAGAAAACAAAAGAAACAAAGATAACTGGTGTCGTACATGAGTGATTGAAATGTAAGACTCCTCTAATGCATGATCAATGGGATCGTGTAGTTCGAATGGAGGAAGTGTGATCTGTGAGTGAGATGGATCTTCAATGCATACAGATGAGTGATGAGGAGCCTTGGGTGATTGAACAGTTTCATGATCAGAAGTGAGACTAACCCCCATAGGGCGAGGGCCTGACATAACCATCAGATCGGGCTAAAGTTCCTCGACATTCTTGGGTGCTCAAATTCATCATCAGGTATATCATCATACATTGATGGCTTCGAAAGATCAATTGCGATAGATTCTTGATTGTGATTAAAAACAGAAGCAAATGGATCATGAAAGCCATGATCAGAAAAACCAATGAATTCTTCGACATCCTCATGATCAGATGAATCAAATAGAGGGGTAGATGAAAAGTGGACAAACTCATCCTCTATCTTTCCGGAAAATACAGATGAAGGATCAAGTGGATTTTCAATGAGTAACTTATCCTCTTCGTTGTCAAATGATGGACTAACATCTGGTGAGTCCTGTGAGTGATCAACAATGGGTGCATTCGTGGATGAAGAAACACATGCAAAATCATGGATGGCGGGTTCACCAAAGAGGCCAGGAAAGAACGGAGGGGGCTCAGACAGAAGGGAGTCATCCTTCGCCGAGTGTTGATTCTCAAGCTCCCACTCATACTCTTCATGAATGATAGTGCATGTTGGTTGTGCAACACCAACTCCATTAATGGGTTGTTCCTCATTCACAACAAGTGAAGAGTCTGGAATGGACAAACAGAAGACAACATCATTCGAAGTGAACACCTGAGTGCCAAGACAGAGGTCATAGAGAAGCATGCATATGAAAACTCGAAGGACTCACAAACAAATTTGCACGAAAATTGAGTGAAGTGATGTTGGGAGAATGTGAAGGACGAACAAGTGTGTGAGCATGATCCTCAACATCACTCAACAATGGTGGAGCTATTGAATGAGAGGAAGGTGGAAAGTTAGTTGAGACAATGCTCACATCCACATGAGATTACGCAGCTCCATCAATGAAGAATGTTGAGCGAGGATTGATCTCAAACTTTCTCTTGGGTGGGAAGATTTCTTAAGGCAATACTTGAATCGGTCCCAAAGATAAGAAAATTTTATCTAGCTCCTCGGAGCTTGAAACTGCAAGTCATAGAAACACTTCCAAAATCAATAACCAATTCATGTGGAGCCCTCTATTGCTGTAACAATTTCTGGTCAATATGGTTTGGATCAAAATGATATAACATGTCTTCAATGAGATCACAGAAGTGCTCAAATGAGTGCACGATGTCAGTTGGTAGGCTGAGCACCCAACGAAATGGAGATTCATGAAGTGTGTATCAAAGCAGCAAACCGACCTGCTTGTCAGAAAACTTATCTTCCTCATGAACCATGGAAAGAAAGTTATGTAAGTGCTTAGGCTAGGACACTTCTCCTTCACCATCATATGTGTGAGTGGACAAGAGATTGAAAAGCTTCCCCTTGATGGAGACATCTTCACGATTTGAAAAACACCGCGGGGGAAGAAGAGAGCAAGACTCCATGAAAGATGTGTAAAGGTTCAAAACTACATGAGAGGACACAACTTGTCATCAGGCCCTTCTTCTAGCGCTAAAAATTTTGATGGTGCTAGACCCGCCAACATGTCAAGGGGATCTCCCCGATAAGAAGTCCCAATTAGACCTCAGATTGTTTGGTGTAGGAGTCCCAGTAGTGGTTCCTAAGGTAATGCCTTGACTGCAATGTCATATAGAGGCAAGTAAGATAACTCTATCAGTAGCAAGGGTGTGACTGATGTAGTGAGTCAAGGAAGGTGTATGAGAAGTTCTAACACTTCGAAGGGGGAAGGAGGTGAAGGTGCATTCTAGGTTGAAAGGGATTAGTCCCAACTTGGATAGGAACACACAGCACAAAAGGACATGCACAGCTTTTGGTGGAGCGTCCACTCGGATGCGTCAATCACATCATACAAGGTAAGATAATATGTACAACACTCATGGATCAGTCCGAGATGAGTGCGACAGTTGTTACAAAAAGGTTCATGTGAAAGGTCTGTCTAATGTTTGACAGAGCAGTCGGCATGGACGGTGACAACATTAAAAACATATTCAACACATTAACAATAGGATTCATATAATTGCATGTGAATAATTTCATACACAAGTACGTAAGTTAAACACAATATATCATTAAGGCAATCGGAGCAGTCCAACTACAATAACAACATATGCATGAAAATGTGTTGGCTCTTATATATAAAGAAGTGTAAGTCACAATCGTACAATACATCCATGTAAACCTTCTAGCCCCAACAATGGAACATTACAACCACATCTACCTGCTCCTCCAAATAGATGTACTAGCTCTGTGCAGTGGAGATGCCAAGACGCATTACAATATTGTCCAAGCCTTCTTCAAGATAGTTTTAGTAGAAGCTTGGATGACCAAAAGCCTTGACAATGAGTTATGAGGGATTATTTATAACAAAAGGTGGGGTGACCCTTGACATTCCCCGATGTGACAATTCTACCCTCATGACTCTTCACCTACTCTATGAATGTTACATCCAACTATTGACACTTGACTTACACTTAACATGACTCAACGTTACAATGCACATCTACTCATGTGAGACACCATGGCTTGAGCAAGCCAAGAAAGACATCATTGACACTCGATCCACTGTGCTGAGACCAAATCTTTGACATGCTTATGATGGTGAAGGTGGTGAGCTGATGCCAAGCTTGGTCATCCTTGATGGTGTGCATGCACTTCATGGTGATATCTTGTTGAAGCAAACTCTTGCCTCGGTTGCAACGATGCATTGGTTCGGCCCCTTCATCCAGGTCATCTCCTATCATGCACATGGTCTTCTTGGGTGTGGCTGAACCGACAACACACTGATGCATATTCCACGATGATCTTTAAGTGTGTGTTGGTGGTCATGCACATCAACTTGCTGAAGTGCATGTTCAGCTCCAGTTGGACTTGCTTCTTGTCTTCGCCTTGGTGAGTGTGTTGAATGGGTTGAATTGCATGCATGCGCACAATAGCATGCATGTTGCTAAATCCCTTGCATGTCATCAACAACACTTCTCACCATGTCTACTCCTTGCCAGCTGCTGGGATGGATCTTTAACTTGTACAAGTGCAGTTTCATCCGCGAGTGCATGTTGCGCCTTTTGTTGTTCATGTTCCTGCTGCAAGTCACTTGTCTGTCTGTGCAGCTTCATGTTCTTCCTTGAGTTGTTACTTCAGCACATGCAACTCCTTCTTTGTTCCATTCCCTGTCTTCATGCGATCATCATGTAGCGACATCACCTCATAGCCTGAGTCTCCAAAGTTGCTTTCAACATCTTGAGCTTGTAACTTTGTTCTGCCCTTGTGTTGTTAAAAACCTTCCTCTTGCATTCATTGCATTCGCTGCATTCGTTGTGTTCGCTGCATTTGGTATGCTACCTTCAACTGTTGTTCATGATGCTGTTCGTTGTGATGCTGCTGCTTGATGTGCTTGTCTATGAACAAATTGATGTCTTCGTGAGTAGGCAAGCTCATAGACACTTGATCGACTGTATCTCTAGGTGTGCTTTGAACGGTGTCTTCAACTTTGCTCTCTTGGAAACCATTGTACCTACATTGCTGAGAGGCAGATGAGCACCTGTAATACCCGGAGACATGAAAAAACTCATGGAAAGCAATTTGTGAGTTGAAAACCAAAATGAACCATGAGAACTAATTTGCAACATACTTGTGTGACTGATCATGAAGGTTGCTTATTTTTGGTCGAGGGGTCAGGAGACTGTTCGCCAAGACTGCATAAGGCACAATTTGGGCTGTTGGGATCTTGGCTGACTGTTGGAACTATGCAATGCACAGTCCAATTTGGCTACTGGTTATTGGGATTGCATAATGCGTAATTCAAACTGGGAAGGACTGCTGGCCTAGGGACAGATTTTCGCAATTTCTTGGGCCAAGTAGCCACTTTCCTCCAGAAATGCACAAAATAGTCCTAGAGGCTAGTTATAGGCAGGAATGCGCAAATCTAGAGAGGAAGATGAGCCCTCCTTCCCCATATTGCGCAATGCAACCTTTGTGAAGGCAGAGTCCAGGCCAAGGTTGGCCCGACTCGCCGATGGGCAACTGAAAGCAACTAAGACAGTAAATGCATGGTGACACTGAGTGATAGAAGAAGTGATTGACAGTGTATGCAAAACATGAATGAAATATTTAGTAAACAGATCAACATGCATGTGGGTAATGTAGTTCGACGGTTGCGTGAACGTCCGTGCAAAATAGTTTCATGCATGCAACAGTCATGAGATAGCAACGCAAATTGAAACATAGCTAGGACAAGCTAGTATACATGTAAATGATAGCAAGTGTTCAAAGAAATCAAGCAAACAATACTCCCACAAGTGAAAACACAAAAAGCGACAGAAATGTAGCACAAGGCATGGGAAGCGGGCTTACCCCAAAACAATTGAATTGAATGTGCCGACTGCTCCTAGATGTGATGTGGGATGTTAGAGCTACAAGGTTGGTGTGAGGAATGAGATTTGCAGCATCCAGTTGATGAGTTTTTATAACATCGAGGTGTGACACACATCCCACAAATCAAGGGGAAGCAACACTTGGTGGGAGGTTTCTGAATTTCTCCTTGCATGTAACCTCTGATTGCTAAACATAGATCCTTGAGATAGGGATGCTTTTGCATGATACGTTAGGAGAACCAACCTATGCATGCAAGTTTGTTTTGCTCGGTCCTGGAGGGAACCAGTCAACTCAGCTACACATGCAAGAGGTTGTTCGATTGCTTGAAGGAAATGCGCATTTCTGGTTGGGAGCTGGTTTGACTGCCCTAGAGATTTGCGCAATTTTTGGGTAGAATAACTGATTGCTACCCAGACTTGTGCAAGTTCTGAGCTAAGCAGCCTTGCTAGGGAAATTTGTGCAAATCCTGCTGGGAGTGATGGTAGGCAGGATTGTACAATCCTGAAGCCTAGCAAATTGCGAGAGAGGATTATTCAATTTCTGGAGGGAAGGTTGGTTGCCCTCCAAAAATGCGCAATTTTAAAGGAGAAGCTACTTAGCCTATCTGGGTGAACAACTTGTGAGGGTAATGGATCAAGCTATGATTGACAGCCTTCCTTTGTGTAAGAAAGACACTAAAGCTTGCGAACTTGATGGAGCAAGGCAAGCTGTTGTGAAGGTTGGAAAGGAGGCTCCAAAACGAGGCTAAGGCAAAATTTTGGAGGGTGGTTGTAGCCGCTACAACAACAATATTGATGATAGAAGAAGCACAAGTGGTGGAGCCTTCTTCCTTGAGAGTTGTCTTGTTTCTTGGCTAAGCAGGAAATAGAACTATATATCGTTATCCATTGATGGAGCATAATACATTGCAATTACCTCCTATTGTACCTAGATTCTATGGGTGATGTAAAATCTCAAGGATATTTAGGTAGATTTCACTTAACCAGTATCTATTTTTTGTGACAACACTAGTGCTATATATAGATAGATAAGAATATAGATAAGATATATATATATCCAAATATTATATCTAGATATATATTATATATATATATATATATATATATATATAATATATATATATTATATATATATATATATATAATATAATATTATATAATATTGATGTGTTCCAAAATGAAGTAGATTCATATTAAATATCACTTTCTTAGAGAACAAGTATTGAGGAAGCTAGATTGCTACCATGATAGTATTTCTAACCAAGGACAACAATTTTATAGATGATTGGGGAGTGTGCATGAGTACAAGGAGAATAAACAGACATCAAGAAAACAACAACAAGTACACAGAGAAGGGGACCCAGATATCCTTGAAAGAAATAGAAATGCCATAAACAATAGCCAATTTAGTGGAGTTTTATTATTACTATTATTAATATTTATTACTATTTATTATTATTATTATTTATTTATTACTATTATTATTTTATTTTATTTATTTATTTAATTTTTTCCATCCTTTTTGACTTTCCTATTAAGGTATTCTCTTATAATTTTAACATAGATAATATTTTAACTAATTGTTTAATAATATTAAACAATTTTAAAAAACTAATGTTTGAATAATAATTAAACTTTATTTTAATTGTTAATAAACATTATAGTTCTTAATTAGATATTAATTAATATAATAATAATAATAATAATAATAATAATAATAAATAAATGATTAATTCAATAACTAATTCCTAACAATTAATTTATAACAGCTAATTCATAACGGCTAATTCCCTCTGACTAACTCTAGAACCGGATGCATCTTTATTATTTAAACTTTTGGATAGATTTTTTTCACCGTTGTTGTGGGGATGAACCACATTAGATGGTTCAAAACATCGAACATAACTTAATGATGTGATTAATATGAAATACAATCTCATAATTAGTGGAGATTTGTTGAAAACCAAGTAAGGGGATAATTTCTCATTAGAGGACACATCAGTTCAAGGGGAGTTGTGAGACAAAAAAACATTTGTGACTTAAAAAATGGAGGCATATGTCCAAGGATAGCCTATAATATACCAATATTTCCAAAATTGTTGATAAGGTACTACATAAATATAGGGAGAGTATAGATAAAAAAACCTACACAATCGATTTGTGTCAAGGGAATAGTTTAGACAGTGTAACAACCATTGGTGTAGAGCTTAGATGCAAAATGTGAACATTGACTCTGTGTTTAGATATCACAACAACCCCACATCATTTAATATTAGGACCTACATTCAACACCCTTTTCCATTGATATCAAAGGGGGATAATGTGCAAACATGTCTAGACATCAATGATATTAACTCATCATTAAACATCAAAGATATAATATCATCATGACTAGCATATATTTGGTGTTGTTGCCATCAATGACAAAGGGGGAGATTATTGAATGTGTTGTCATTGATGTCAAAGTTTAGGGGGAGATTATTGAATATTATTGAGTATGTTTTCATTGACATTCATTTCATGGCAGTTTGTTAGAAGGAGATGGTTTGATGGTTTGGTGTATTTTTTGCATTTTCTCACATTGCAATGAAGAAACTCAAAGAAGTTCACTTACCTGTCATCAGTAGAATGAGATTCAAAATAATAAGAGCATCACATAAAGGAATCTAGGTATTCAAGGTATTTAGGATGCACCAAATTTTAATGTTGTTGGCATAATCAGATGCCATATTCATCCATATTATTTCACTACATCTATGCATCCAAGTACCCAAGGGTGCAACAAAGAAATAATTCACAAAATCGTTGGATTTTTGGGTTTTTGTTCACATTCGTTGGTGGACCAAAGTATGACATGCCAATGCAGATGGAATGACAAGTGGTGCTAGGTAGTATAGGTCATCGATGTGGCATTCGAAGGTGATGACATGTGGAACCCATGTTCGACATTTTTGTGTGGCCAATTAGACATGTGGCGCATGACACGTGAAAATGTACTGACTTGGTAGATGACATGGAAAATATGGCTTTGGAAAAGTGGACCATCTAGTAGGTTCTGATTCGTTATCAAATTTTTAACATGGTCGTCTCTAAGGCTTCGGGACTCACGCTAGGGCAGCAGTTTGGAAATTTTTTCCTATGTATTTCAAATTTCTTAAAAAAATCTATAAGTAATAGTTTTGGGCCGAAAGGAATTTTCGGAACATAGTGATCAAAATGGGGCCCTATCTTGGATTCTAGAGGTGCATAGAGACATCCAAGTATTTGATGCTCCAGGTATGAGTGAAGTATGTTGATTGTAAAAGTATCAAACCTTGATTCAAGTGGAGGAAAAGGTTTGGTCATGCTTCTATAGAAGGCATGATTCCATGCAATAAAATTTTTGTCTGCCTATCTTCCCATATAGTTGTGAACAAAGTTTCTTTGTTGACAAACAACCCAAACCTAGATTTGAACAAGGATTTGGTTAGGGTTATGATAAGTTATGGTCCTGTTGCATGGAGAAATATCAACATCTAGCCCTTCGAGGTAAAAAAAGATTAAGTATTTCTTTGGACCTCGGATACTTTAGAAACTTGGCTACAATGCCTTGGTAATGTGGAAACGAGGCTAACAAAGAATAAAGAAAAGGGGCTTAAAATAAATTGACTAATTTCTCTCATGCTATTTTATAAATTTGAATGCCTTGTAAAATGAAAAAATTAGTGCAATCACGAACATCTGACGTCAAAGGAGGAGAGGTTGAGAGAAAGGTAAATATTATTGGATTTAAGGGAGTTGAAGTTAAAAAAAAAAGGAACAAAAATCATTATACAACATGTGAACATAATATGGGATGCTAAACTGGTAAAAAGATTGTGTGAGCAAGTCAAGTTGCAATACCATGGGTGAAAACCATGGATCGATGCCCATGGTAAGAAGGGGTCAAAATATAAAAATAAAAGAAAAACAATGGAAGTATTTGTTAATGAAGTGTAGAAGTAAAAAGAAGTATAACAAAGAGAAGGTAAGGTAGTGAAAATACGAGTTCTTAGAGAGTATGAGTACAGTGAAATGTTTTTGAATGTGTAAGAGAAACAGTAAGGGTGATATATACAACAAACACATTTTTCAAGTAATAGCAACTGCTAGTATGAGTAGGATTGGAGTTCAATGTAGGTGGGTTCCTACAAAAAACTTGGGGATTGGTGTCTCAAGTAGGTTGGAGTTTGCAAATTTTGTCTAAAAGGGGATAAGTGTCCCCTGCAAGTGGGCCCTTGCAAACTATGTAATTGTGCCTTAATGTCAAGCTAACAATGGGGGAATATGTATTGAATACTCTAATGAGTTTCATACCAATAGGTGGTGCTGATGTTGTACTAAGAGTCCAATGGTGACAATATTTGGGGATGATAAATTTTAGTTTTCAAGAAATTTTCTTGAATTTTTTGGGGAGAAAAGGAAGTTGAATTAAGGAGTATCACAGGGAAACCAGGAAAGATAATCAACTCTAATGGCATGACAAAGATTTTGAAGAAAGAACAATGGGGCATAACTTCACAATTATGATCACTAGAGGTTCAAACATCAAAATCATTTATTTATCTAGATCTCCAAAAAGTATTGGACAATCATTCCTAGGTATTTGAGACTCCCAAAACTCTCCCAACTATTCGTGATCATGATCATGCTATTCATTTGATTCTAGGAATTGTTCCTCAAAAGATCATACCTTACAAGTATCCCTATGACCAAAAAAATGAAATTAAATGTATGGTTGCAAAAACGATAGAGTTTGGTATAATTCAACTTCGTCAAATTTATTTCTCTACTCTAGTATTATTGGTGTACAAATCCAAACAAAGACTTATTAGTTTGTACAGATGATTCCAAGGAAATACTTGGTGGAATTCTCATGCAAGAGGGACATGTGAAATACTAACAATCCAAGAAATCAAATAAGCATGAAAAGTGTTATGTAACACATGATTTAGAACTTGCAACCAATATGCATGCTTTAAAAATGTGGAGGAACTACTTTCTTGGGAGAAAATTCATATTAATGACAAATCATGGTGGGTTGAAATACTTGTTTGATCAACCCTGGTTGAATGTCAAGAAATCTAGGTGGATTTATATTAATAGTGATTTTGACTTTGAGATATGGAACATAAGGGAAAGGAAAACTTAGTAGCAGATGCACTTAGGCATAGAGTGCGAACAATATAGATGGAAAAGATCATTTTATGTGAATTAGATATAAAAGAAAGAAATAGTTATGCCCTAAAAATTGATTAACACTTGAAGTATGTAAATGGATTCTTCGAGCAAGATCCAAATGGGATGATGGGAGAAGGGTAACAACTAAAAATCATGTCTTATTGATGTACAAGGGAAGATTATACATACCAAATTCAATAGAATTGAAGAGGCTCATAATGGACAAGCATTGTAACAAGCCTTATTCTAGTCACCCAAGTTATCAAAATATGACAAAAACCACCAAAAAGTAATGTTATTGGACTATAATAAAGAAATAAATTTCTACATACATTGCTAAATGTCTGTCATGTTAATGGGTTAAGGTTGAGCATAAGCATATAGCATGGTTTTTGCAACAAATATATATTTCTGAATGGAAGTTGGAAGTCATATATATGGACTTCATCATTGGTTTTCCAAATACCACCAAGCAACATGATACAATCATGGTGGTGTTTGATAAATTGATAAAGACAACTTGTTTTATCCTTGTGAAATCTACCTACAAAAAAATCAATATTTCCCATATTTTTATGACATATAATTTTATGTTGCATGGCATGCCAAAGAAAATCACATCTGATCAGGATGCAGGGTTATTGCAACAAATATATATTCTTGAATGGAAGTGGGAGGTCATATATATGGACTTCATCACTAATCTGCCAAGGACCACCAAGCAACATGATGCAGTCATGACAATGATCGATAAATTGAGAAATGAAACTCACTTTATCCCTTTGAAGTGCACCTATAAAATAATCGATATTGCCCATATTTTTATGAAAGAGATTTTCAAGTTGCATGGCATACCCAAGAAAATCATATATGATCAACATACCAAGTTTACTTCAAAAATTTGGAAATATTTGTTTTCATGTTTTGAGACATGTTTGAAATATATTATAGCCTGCCATTTTCGAATAGATTGAAAAACATAAAGGGTAAAATAAGTTCCTAAGGATATGTTAAGAATGTATATTATGCATCAACCTAGGAAGTGGGAAGACTATTTACCTTTGGAAGAATTTTCCTATAAATATGGGTTTATGAATCACTAAAAATGAGTCCCTTTGACACACTATATAGTAGAAAATGTAATATTCTAGTCAATAGGGATAATATGGTGGATCAGATTATACTTGGACAAGATATGTTGAAAGAAATGGAACAAAAAGTGATAAAGATAAAGTGGACTTTAATAGTGGTAAAATACTGACATAAAAGCTATTCATATTAAAATATAACTCACAAGGAATTTCAAGTAGGGGAGCATGTGTATCTTAGTATCAAACCCAAGAAAAGTGATTTGAAATTGTGATCCTGTGCTAAATTAGCACCACGTTAATGTGGATCCTTTGAGATCTTAGAGAGAGTGGGGCTAGTAACACACAAGCTTGCCTTACCTCATACCATAAAAATACATGATGTACACCGTGTATCTTTGTGTTGGGTAATTCAATTTTGGGTTAAATTACTTGCATTAAATTATCTATCTAGGGTTCATGAACTTGCGAAATATACTTGCACTATATATGCTAGGCTGTCAACTTCTAATTGGAAAGAAAACTATTCTAATTGTAAGATGAAAATAAGACCTACTTCTGAAAAGATATTAGTGAGGAAACATACACGTTCTTTCTCAGAGACCAAAATCAAATAAATCACCAAATTCAAGACAATAATTAAATGATTCGAAGAAAACTATAATAATACTGAACTATGAAAACTTTTGAAATTCTATGCTATTAAACATAAAAACAATTTTTAATCTATAAAACTTTGAAATTACATATATTATTAATCTATGAACCTTGAAATTAAATTTAATCTATTGTGCCTAAAACCAAATCTAATCTATTGAATTCAAAGACAATCTTAATCTATTGATTTTAAAAACAAAATTTAATGTATGTATTAAACATAATTCTAATATATGAAGCTTTGAAAGTAAATCTACATTATTATACATGTGAAAACAAAACTATTCTAGAAAGTGGGAATGATGAAATGTATACTAGAATGGAAATCAAAATCAAGAACATGAATTGAAAGCCTAAGATATTACTAGTGTTTGTGTACTTGAACCAGAACTAATCATAATTTGTCAAACATAAATCTAAGACTAAGCTAGAAAAATAAATCAAAGTAAATCTTTTTGGTTATTTTTGATCTTTTATTAAGCGCTTGACCTGTAGAAAAGCAAAGGAAAATGAGTAAAAGGCGAGATAAATTCTAACTAAGAACATAGCGTCTAAATGAAATAAAGTTTTAATCTAAACGTAGAGCATAAAGAAATTAAATGGAAAGAACGAAAAACATCTACTCTATTCTCACATGTCTTGAGGGGGCCCTCCTGAGGAGTGCAAGGTATTGAAACCTTAGATCATGAGAATAGAATTTCCAACAACAATGATTAGAATGTCATGAAAACAATTTATATTATTCACAATGTACAAACAAAATCTTTACAATAATAAACTCAATAATAATAATAATATCTGAATTGTGTTTCACTTACAAATGAATCGTTTTTATAATGTTTCAAAATTAAACATCTTGAGAAGCTGTTGCCTAGAAACTATATTTGAAATTGACATCTAAGTCTCTGAATTGAAATAGGAGTTTTTCTTCTCATGATTCGCTATTGAAGGAGTGAATAATGATAAGACACTTCTTTACGCATCATCAACACCAGTTTAGTCTTCATATCTCTCTCACCTACTGATGATCCTTGCTCATCTGATTATAGAATTGATCACTTGATATTTTTCATATTATAAGTGTGCAATAGCCATGTTGACCATAGGTTTTACCAACGTGATACACCCATCCTATGAACTTCCATTTGATACCAATAGGTGGACCTCCATATTGACAACTTTTAGAAATTGCTCATATGATTTAGCTGATTTCTATCACATGCGAACCTATAAAACTTTGGATCTAGTTGTGGAATATTATGTTAGTTGTAGAAAATGCACATTTAGGTAGCTATTGTCTAGTTAAACCAATTTCGCAAAGCAAAATATGTAGATTTGAGCCGACGATGGCCATTTACCTTTTCAATGTAATTGTATGACCTGGATGACTCTTAATCCATGGAGAATATGAAATTAAGTGGAAATATGTGAAAAAGTAAGTGGAAAAAGGGAAGATAACCTATAAAAAAGAGGGAAAATTGGAGGTTCAACATTCCCTGATGCCAAAGGTGTTGCATGTCCTCATGCATATGAGAGTGAAAAAAATTCAAAACTTGTAGTGATATCTTTTAGAGGAACCCCTCAATGGCTTCAATCAAATCATCAAGATTAGTGTGCCTTTTTTTACTTTTAAAATTCACTGTCCACTTTGTATTTCTCATCAACAATTTAGCTTGCAATGCCTTAATATTTTCCTAGAGCATCATGTTATTTTTTTTAAGCTTTTGATTTGTCTTATACCAATTGCACATTCTAAGAAACATGTTTACATTTTGTACCTTCATTATCTGATTCTTTTCTTTTATATATTATTTAATAGCTCAAGTTGAAAGATCTCTTGCTTCAATTTATCAATAACTTCTTGTTGTTCTGGAGAATAAATATTTGTTTCTAATTCAAAGTGATCAACAACTAGGTTTTCATTATAAAATTCTGGTTTAGGAGGAGAATTTATCTTTCCTTGTTTTGCTTCTCTTTCCAATGTTTCAAAGTAATTATAATCCCGTTATTGAACAAGGTCTATTTTGGAGTTGTCCTTGAAAGACACTCTGATAGCACCTATGCTTTTATCTCGTCGATCCCGTCAACTTCTATAGCTTCAGGTGGACCATGTATAATTTGTTTAGTCATACTTCTATTCATCCTCCTACTCTTCTTTGGTTGTTTTTCTAGCTCCATCATTTCCTTCTTGTTTTTTCTTTTATTTCTATGACCTTGAGATTTATTTCTATCTTTCTCTAGAGCCTTTATGTACTCATGTGTGTTGGATTTATCCTTTCTAACATTCTTTGATTCATTCCCCTTTTATTTTGATTTTGTTGCTTCTTATTTGGTCTACCATTTGAAAATTTTGTCTGCTTTATCAAATAAATGAGTGGAATGTTATCCTCTGTATCCTCAACATCCTGGAATTCTGTTTCTATTTCCTTGTCATTGGCCTGATTCTCATTTTCTTTGGTTTTATGCTCAACATTAGAATTTATAGAAACCCCCCTCCAAGTCCTCTTAATTTTCATGATATTTTGTTCCCCCACGCTTTCCACAAAATGATTCCTTACAAGGAAATCCTACCAATTATCACCATTAATCTTAAATTGTGCTTCTACAATGATTTTTACCAAACCATGATGATATAAGGCCCAGTCTATGTTTCTAGAGTCTCTTTGGATGTTGAACACCATCTTCTTTAGGCTCCACATAAGATAGTAGGGAAAATTGAGTTATTTTCCTCTTATAAAGTGCATTAACAACCTAGCATGATAGGAGAGTAGGGCTCCTTACCTCCCTTCACAGGCGAGGAATTTGTGTAACACCAACAATAAATTTCGCCTCTTGCATTTTAGTGCAGAGATAGGAATACTCTTCTTGAAGGTCAATATGTCCATACTTGGATTATGGAGAAAGTACTTCCATTTTTTGTCTTGTAACCTATGATTCTTGAACCAACTTTCACTGCTCCTTAGTATGTTACCTCAATGATGAAGGACTCAGTCAATTTCAACTTCATGTCCCCAATTTCTGCCTCTAATATGTTGAAGGTCCAGATGAATGATCTAGTTACTTTAATTTGATGCCCATTAAATTTTTCAAAGAATCTAAGCCATCCTACCTTCTGCAATTGTTCTAGGACTTGAGGGTAAGCATTCAAGACATTCACTCCCACATGCTAATGACGAACAATAACCCTCATCACTGTGAAGAAGTATTGCCTCCAAATTGTCCCTTTTGGTAGTATATTGCTGGAAAAATGAGTGGCGAAATGGATGAAATTTGGAAGTGGTGATGTTTAAATGGTATAAATGGCTTATGGAGGCATTATTAGAGTAGGACTATCCTTTTAAACTCATAATTACCCACAATTTGTTTAGATCTGATCTATTGATATTGCCATGAATATTGGGAGTTGAGTTCTTTGTATGTGCTAAGGATATTTTTAGATATGATGAAATGAAATAATAAGGAGTGGATTGTGATTAAGGTCATCAATGAAATAAATGCAGGTCATTAATTTAAAAATCCATCTAAATGTTATATAAAATCCATCAACACAAAGATCTAGTTTTTTCTAGTTTAATGAAACTGACTAACTATCCACATAGTTACATTTTTGTTTCATACCTCATTTTTAAGCTTTGATTTTTATTGCTTGCAGGTCCAAGGTGTATCTCAGGAGAATTAGCTACATAATTTTGGATCAACTACAGAATGTAGACAATTTTGAAATTTATTCGTCAATAATTTAGTTGTTGGTTGTTTCTTAAGACTTGATGATGCTAGATGTTGATAATCACTGATCATTCTAATCACAGTTGCTGAGTTATCTTTAAAATAGAAACAAATTATTCAAAGCAATTGTTTTGTACTTTAAAGAAAAAGGGATCAGGAGAACAAATGGGAAAAAGGAAAGGAAAGGAGAAAATCTAATTTGTTAAAGATCCCTTGGTTTTAAACTATTATTTTATGCACAAGAATGCCAACAATGTTGGTTTTCATAACTAAGTTTTTTATTATTTTATTTTGTTTTTTGGAGAAAAAGAAACCAAATTTCTTTTGGTAGTAAAGGAGAAGGATCTCCTTTTCCTACCAATTTTAGATCAAAATTTTTCTTATAGATTTTGAACAAACTCTTCTCTTGTTAAAGGTTTATGATATAACTTGAATATGTGCCCATGAACAAGGAAAATGATCCCTTCTTCATAAATAGTATCAATTAGAACCACTTCATTGTTAAAACAATTAATGTGTTGAAAATTTCCCTTGAAAATATTTAAAATTGTAATCAAAGAGAAGGGCTCAATAACTTGGTTGAAATTTCTTGAATTTTATGAATTTATCATGCCACCTTGTCTTCTGTTGCTATATTATAATTGCTGTTTGCACGGAATCTTGTCAGATCTCACCTAATTCATTCAATTGTGCTAGCCTTTGTTCCTGGGCTTTAAAGAGATCTAGCCCCAAATTTGTTTTTGTTTTGAAGGTCTCCTATTATGCAACCAACTCATAAAATAAAAGAAAAGATAGATCAACGATTTTAAAATCATCCTCTTCGAGGGGGAATCCTCCTTTACATAACATAAATGATCAATTATTGGATGATACAAATGATAAGACCTCCTTAATATATATAGGAGTCCAAGGGGTGACAATATAATAAGAGCATACATAACAATAATATTGTAAGGGCACAACAATAACAATAGTGGGCTTCTATGGGGGCACAACAATAACAATATGGGGGATACATGGACACAACAATAAAAAAATGGGGCTACACTAACAATAACAATAAGGGGAATACACTAGTATTATAGGCACCTAACATTCCCTCTCCTTCAAAAAAAGTGTTGTCCATAACACTTGAAGTACTTTATATGGATTTTGTATAAAATTCTCATCCTCCATGTGGAATCTTCAGTGGGTTATGTTCTTCCACTTAAATGAGATACTCTAAAATTAATTGATTTCGTAGCTTTCAAGTTCTTGTTTACATCACTACTTTAGGCTCAAATAATGATTTTTCTTCTTCGTTAAGTTCTGGCAACACTATTTGAACTAGGTATCTTGTCAACCAATAACCTTCTCTTAAGCATGAACATGGAAAATTGGGTGTACTCAAGAAGATAGCAAACAACTCCAATTTGTATGCCATAGTACCAATATTTTGCAACACCTTGTAAGGATTGTAGTACTTGGGTGATAATTTATTATAGTTCTTAGCTTGCTTGAGGGAAATTTGTTTCTATGGTTGTAGCCGTAAAAATACCTAGACACCTTCATCAAAACTTCTTTCAACGGGATGTTGATTTTCTTCTTGTTTCATTCGATTCTACACTAGCGTGAGGTTATCCTTTAAGAGTTGGAGAACTTGTTGTTGATTTCGATGTGATATTACACTGCTTGAACCTTAGAATTTTCTCTTAAATATGATGTGACGGATGGTGGATGATATCCATAAAGTGCCATAAATGGGGTCATTTTTTTTACAATATGGAAGGAAGTGTTATACCACCATTAAGCTAGAGGTAACCACTTAACCCATTGTGTTTTTTTATAAGATACAAAGAAACGAAGATATCCTTCCAAAAATTTGTTCACTATCTCACTTTACCCATCAGATTGAGGATGATAAGATGAGATATGAGCTAATTGAGTGCCAGACAACAAAATAATTCCGTCCAAAAGTTTCCAGTGAAAATCGGAACTCTGTCACTTACAATAATCTTTGGGTTTCCATGTAGCTTTTGAATTTCTTCCATAAATGCAATATCAACTGTACTGGATTTAAAAGGATGAGGTAATGCACAAAAGTGTGCATACTTGGTAAGTCTATCAACTAACACCATGATGACATTATTTCCTTTAGAATTGGGTAATCCTGTGATAAAATCCATTAATACCTCCTCCAAATCCTGACTTGGAATGGCTAAAGGTTGTAATAGACCTAGGGTCTTAATTGTCTAAACTTTATTTTTTTGACAAACCAAACATTCTTCCACAAACATCTGAATATTAGATTTAAGTCCATCCCAAAAAAAATCTTTCTTCACCCAATGGCAAGTTTTAAAAATCTTGAGTGCCCTCCTAAGGAGTAGGTGTGCAATTCCAAAAGAATCTATTGTTTGAGTTGGGAATTCTTACAAAGATATAAGTGATCTTTGTACCATAATGAATCATTTTTCTAGCTAAATGTATCAGATGTACTGGGATATTGTTGCACCTCTTGAATGAGTGTCCACACCTCTTCATCATTCTTCTATTCATCCCTTGCTTCGGTTATCCAATTAAGTTGGATAATAGAAATGGCACAAAACAATGCTTTCTCATCCTCATCCTTTCTTGAGAGTGCATCTGCAACAACATTTTGCTTCCATTTTTTGTAGATGATTTCAAAGTCATAACCCAACATCTTTGTGACCCATTTTTGCTGCTCTTCTGAAGATAATCTTTGTTCCAATTTTTTTTTAAGATTATCATGATCGTTTTTACCTTGAAGTGTCTACGCCTTAGGTAAGGTTGCCATTGCTTTAGTGCATGTAGTATTTCCTACATTTCTTTCTCACAAATAGGTTTGTGTAAATATTTTACTTTGATTGGATGAATTTAAAAAGAAATCGGTCTTCCTTCTTGCATTAAAACAATACCAATTCCATTTCCAGAGGCATCACATTCCACAATAAAGGTTTTTGTTAATTCTAGCATAACTAAGACCAATGCTTGGCACATTGGCTCCTTAAGATGTTCAACGGCCTTAGCTTCTTCTGGAGTCCAAGGAAATGCATATTTCTTCAGTAATGTTATTATAGGTGCTGATATTCTCCCATAATTCTTAAAAAACTTGCAGTAATACCTCGTGAACCCGAGAAATCCTAAAATATGGTTTATGGTTGTGGGTATTTTTTGTTCCTTCATAGATTTATTTTCTTAGGGTCCACCTTAACACCCCCATGAGATACAATATGACCCAAATATTACACCTCCTATACTCCAAAGAAACATTTGGAGTTTTTTTCATATAATTGTTTCACCTCCAATAGTTTGAGCACACTGTCAACATGTTGAACGTGATCCTTCTAAGACTTGTTGTAGATTAGTATATCATCAAAAAACACTAACACAAAATTTTCTAAGGAAGGGTTTTAAAATGAAATTCATCAAACCCTTAAATGTGGAAGGTGCATTAGTAATGTCAAAATTCATGACCAAAATTTCATAATGACCCTCATGAGTTTTGAATTATGTTTTTAGAATGTCTTCAGTCTTCATTCTAATTTGATGATATGGTGAAGTAAATTTATCCATGTAATTCATCCAAGAATTCGTCAATGACAGGAAAGGGAAACATATCTTTAATAGTGAGCTTGTTGAGCTCCCTATAATCCAGACGTATACGCCATGATCCATCTTTCTTGTGCACCAATCATACTAGAGTAGAGAAAGAAATTTGACGAAGTTGAATGATATCGAACTCTATCGTTTTTGCAACCATACATTCAATTTCATTCTTTTGGGCATAGGGATACCTGTAAGGTATGATATTTTGAGGAACGCTTCCTAGAATCAAATGAATAGCATGATCATGATCACCAATAGTTGGGAGGATTTTGGGAGTCTCAAATACCTAGGAATGATTGTCCAATACTTTTTGGAGATCTGGATAAATAAATGATTTTGATGTTTGAACCTCTAGTGATCATAATTGTGGAATTATGCCCCATTTTTCTTTCTTCAGAATCTTTGTCATGCCATTAGAGTTGATTATCTTTCCTGGTTTCTCTGTGATACTCCTTAATTCAACTTCCTTTTCTCCCCCAAAAAAATTCAAGAAAAGTTCTTGAAAACAAAAAGTTATCATCCCCAAATATTGTCACCATTGGACTCTTAGTACAACATCAGCACCACCCATTGGAATGGAAAACATTGGAGTATTCAATACATATTCCCCCATTTTTAGCTTGACATTAACGCACTTTCCAGACTAATTTACAGTTCCTCCATTTGCAACCATTAGTTAACTCTCTAGTATTTGATATAAGAAGTAATTCAATTCCTTGGATATCTTACAATGAATAAAATTATGGGTACTACCCGAATCAATCAAGAAAAATACGTCTTTCTTCTTGGCATATCCTTCTATCTTGAGATTTTGAGGAGTGGTAAGTCCTGCCAATGCATTACAAGATATGGTCAGATTCATTTTTTCTTTCTCTTGGGTTGGTTCCTAGTGTATATCTTCCTATTTTAATGTTTCTTGTTCCTTTTCTTCCTCCTCTTCAGAATCTATGTAAAATAATTTCTTCTTAGAACAGTTATGACTTTTAGTTTATTTTTTATCACAACTGTAACAAAGCCCTTTTTCTCTTTTTATCCTCTAATTGTTGTGGTGTAAACCTTGTAGGTTGTGGAAGGCTAGGAACAACAACACTTGCATCTTTATAGTTATGAGTCGCAGACTTCCTTGTTGCCATAATTTTTATTTCAATTTTCTTGCCACCCTAAATGTCTTCTCCAATTAATCAGTTTCCCAAAGGCGAACCTCATATTGGATGTTATCCTTTAAAGTACCTATGAAAACATCAATCCTATGCTCTGGAATATCAGTTACCCTGATATTTAATTTTAGGAAGTCCTCAATGTGCTCTGCCATTGAAACTTTTTTTTAGATTTATCAATTGGCTAAAGAAGGTGGTGCTCTTTGTATCCTCATAATGTACTATCATTTCCTCCATAAAATTTGACTAAGTGACAAGTGGTTTGTGAGAACAAAGCCATGAATACCATACAAACTGACTGGGTTCTAAATATAAAGGTGTAATGTGTAACATCTGTGTGTGTTGCACATCAAGTAGATCAAAATATTGCTCCATTTGTAGTATCCATGTTACTGAATCCTTGCCATAAAACTTACTCATATCTATATTTGTAATGTGGCTGCTCTTCAACCCAAAGTTAGAGTCTTAAAATTCATGATTAACATTCATTTTATTTCATGGAATACATTGTCTCCATTAGGAAACATTTCTTGTATCAACTTTGTCAAACCTTCCATCTTAACATTTACGACATCCTTAAAATCTTCCATGTATGCTTTTAAACCATTCTTTAACCCATCCATCTTAGCTTCCATTTAGTTTTTGGTTACTCTTTGCGATAATGAAATTTGTTGCACTTGGCCTCATAATTTTGATATATCATGTTGCATTTCTTCCTCTACTTCATGCATCATAGTAGAGATTCCTGGTTGATTACTAGGTGTGTCCATTTTTTTTTGTTTTAGGGATTTTGGAATCAAACAATGATATCTATGCTTCACTGAGCCCTTTCAATCACTTCAAACTGATTTTTCAAACAAATGTTATGCAAATTGTTTTAAAAAATACACACCTTTTTCAGGCTAGATATTGAAATTGTTGTATCCCTATAATTTTGGCTCCCTATGATCTAAAATTTTTCCCTATGGTGGGACTTTGGGTCTTCTTTCCAATGCCACAAGTCAGACCAAAATTGGATTCTTCAAGGTAAAGTTATGCCCAATCGCCCACGCAGACCTAATTATGCACTAGTTCAATAAAGCTAACTTGTAAGGAATTCCATGTGTCATTGTTTGAACCTTTGGCCTTGAAAATGATATAAAAGAAACTAAACTCCATGAAATTTTATTTATTTAAAAAAAAATTCAAATCTAATGCTCGTAGAGAAAGTAATGATGATTTTCCCAATGTCACCCTTTTGAGAATGAATTCTGGAGCATGAAAAAACCCTATTTTTTGCGGACCAAGCTTATAAAATATAGAAAATCAAGATCTAAATTTTTTACATTAAGTTTACCAAGATTTTAGATCCACGTGATTGAAATTTTAGCTTTTGAACCTTTGTAGAAATTTTTTTTATAACGAAAATTCCATGATGACCTATTTGAAGTAGCGAAACCCTAGAATCCAAAGCTCTAATACCAAATGTTATGCAACTTCTCACAAAACAGAAGAAAAGATATATCAACGACATAAAAATTATCCTCTTCGACAGGGAAACCTCCTTTAAATTACATAAATGAGCAATTCTTGTATGATACAAATGATAAGACCTCCTTGGTATATATAAGAGTCTAAGGGGTCACAATATAATCAGAGCCTACATAACAATAATAATGTAAAGGAACAACAATAACAATAATGGGCTTCTATGGAGCATAACAATAACAATATGAAGCATACATGGGCACAACAATAACAATAGGGCTCTACACTAACAATAACAATAAGGGGAATACACTAGTATTATAGGGACCTAACATATCCACTTGGAATTCAATATGAAGCAAAACTTGCTTCCCATAGACAAGCTTATAAGGAGTATGTATGGTAGTATTTATCCATGTGGCGTGGTACCCTAAAGTGATTTTGGATGATTATTTTCCCATCTACCCAGTCCCTTCTATGTAGATGTCTAGGCTTGGTCAATATAGCTTCAAGTACTTTGTTGGTGGATTCCACTTGTCCTTTGGCTTGTGGATGATATGGAGTGGATTTGTGATGTCTGATCTTGTATTTCTCCATAATATTCTACATCATCTTAGATGTAAGTTAAACACCCTGATCTATTACAATTTCTCTTGAAACACCAAATCAAGTGAAAATGTCTTCAAAATAAATGTAACAATGACCTTTTTCAGTAGCAAAAGTAAGTGTCTTAGCTTCTACCCATTTGGTAACATAATTAGTGAAAACAAGTATATACCTCTTTTGCTTGGATGGAGGATTGATTGGTCTAAAAAAATCTAGATCCCATTTTTAAAAAGGATCTATTAGTACATGTGTCTATAGCGACATCTCATTTGTTTGAATAGGTCTCCCCATTCTCTAAAATCTATCACATCTTTTGACATATTCCTTGACATCCTAGAAATGAAAAGGCTAATAATATCCCAAAAGGATCAATTTATATGCAATTTTTTTGTCAGCAAAGTGTCCTCCACATATTGCAACATGGCATGCTTTTGGTGTCTCAGGTAATTCATCTTCTCGAACACATCTTCGAATGATCAAATCAGGTCCATTTCGGTACAATTCTCCCTTTATATAGAAATAGGGTGCTCTAGCATTGATGATTTTTTGTCTCTCTATGGTTGATAATTGTGGAGGAAATTTCCCTGTAGCCAAATAGTTAGCAATATCTACAAACCAAGTAGTTTTGGTAGATATTGCAAAAATATATCCATTAGGAAAACTATCTACTACAAAAGTATCATTATTATCATTTTGCATCTTGGAAAGGAAATCCACAATTGTGTTTTCTTTTCCCGATCTATCTAAAATGGTATTATTGAATTCCTACAATGCTAAATTGGCAACTAGGGCCAAACTCCATGTGGGTCAGCTTATTTATGGTAGCTGATCCTTTTATTGGATCCCTCTTGTCGAGAGGTGTAGGATTAATCTAAATATCATCCGATTCTGATAAGTATTTATGGAGATATGAATTTATTTTGATTATGTAATTATTATCAAGCCGACCAACATCTTATGTAGGCTCAGAAGCCCAATCGACGTGTATATTCAACATCTTAGATTTTAGTATAAATAAGAGAGGGTTTGGAGTCATTAGGGACACACATTCTTCATGTGATTTCCTCTCCACGTCTTGGGTTTTTGGAGAAGGAAAGACACTAATGAAGGACGCCCTAAGATAATTCCCTAATTCAACATTGGAAATAGAAACACTTAGTCGTAGATCAAGGAGGACATTATTACGCTGTTCATGGAGATATGTACACCATTAATAATGAGGAACTGCACACTATTCATGTTGGAGACTATTATGCTGTTAACAGAGACACATATACGCTGGCAAACAATGAGGATATATCCACAGTCAATAGAGGTAGATATATACGCACAACATTCATGATACAATCACGCAGGCAATTGCAATATGTATATATACGCACAACATTCATGATACAACCACTTTACTGACAACTTGCTAAATGGCATATTGTGCTTAATAGGCATATGATTTTGTGATCACGTCTTCTTTAATGCTCTAAGATTGCATCTGGATCGGGCAAGTCACTTGCAGGTTCTAGCTTCAAGGTTCGATCTCTTTGGAGGCTCTTAAACTCTGAAAAAACTTCGAAGTTCTAGCGAGAATATCATCCCAGATCTCAGTTAAAATGGTGGACATATTCAGCGGCGATGAGACTACTCCATTCTTTGGCTTCCTTGGGGCTACTGTAGTGTTCGTGTTCTCCTGCATGGGAGATGCATATGGAACTGCGAAGAGTGGCATGGGCGTGGCCTCCATGGTTGTGATGAGGCCGGAGCTTGTGATGAAATCGATTGTTCCAGTCGTCATGGCTGGAGTGTTGGGTATTTATGGTTTGATTATTGCTATGATTATCAGCACAGGAATTAACCCCAAGGCAAAGTCCTATTATCTATTTGATGGCTACACGCATCTTTCATTGGGACTGGCTTGTGGGCTCTCGGGTCTTGCTACGGGAATGGCTATTGGTATTGTTGGTGATGCCGGTGTCAGTCATAACCACAGCCACGAGGAGGTGAAGCCAAAGTTAAGGCGCGAAGCTGTAGTCATGATAAATAAGCACCACAGTCTTGCCGCAGTCATGAAGAAAGCAAACACTGTCATGAAAAGAGCTACTTTGCTGTAGGTGACAGCATAGCCTATTCAAGGATTCTTTGGGCATGATAGGACTGTGTGCAAGGAAGCTAATGACATCATGTTTGTGTAGAGGATACTAGAACTATAGCCTAGCTGCTTTGCTAGGCTGCAAGCCATAGCAAACTAGCAAAGACTGATATGTATATGACCTCTATAATGAAGCAACAAAAGGTTATTATGAGTAGCATGATGAGCTGCATAATGGGCAGTAGTATGAGCAACATGATGCATGATGTATGAGCATCATGGTAAATGTAATCATGTGCATGGGCAGCATAATGATGCATGGAGCATGGACAGCTCATGGGAAGCATGGGCAGCATGAAGCGTGATATAATGCATGGGCGGCATGGGTAGCATGAAGCATGATGATGCATGAGCAGCATGAAGTATGAAGTCATGGACAACTTGATGTATGGGCAGCACAGTGATCATGAGAAGCATGAAGATGCATGATGCAGCATGATGGTGCTACACAGTAAGATGCAACAGATGAATGATGATAGGTGAAGAATTCACCTTTCAGAATCAGTTGAAGCAGAATGTCTTCAATTGATCTCATCGTTATAAGAAATAATCTATGCTAGATCTAGATAAGTCAAAGTGTTGACTTTTGTTGTAAATGTACTATCTCTCTCTCTCTTTCTCTGCTGAACTTTGAAGAACATAAAAGAAGAATTGATTAAGGGTTTCCCCACACATTGTGGGGTTTGTCCCTGGCTAACGCTACATCTTGTGTCCTCTTGTCTTGGCTTATCTTCTACGATTTATATTTATGTTCTATCTGCAGTTTACTTTATGCTAATGTGATTGCTAATATGGAAAAGAAATTAAATAAATTGCTCTAGCATAGAACATACCAAAAATTAACATGGTATCGGAGTTGAGGTGAAGACAGTGCCCAAGCAAGAGTGAAAGAGCAATCACAGTTGGGACAAGACAGAAGGATCAATGGGTTCCTCACAATTCACTTAGGGTCAAGTCAAAGCAGAATATATTATCAGAATGGCGCAGTAGAACTTCTGATGGCATACCTAAAGATCACTTCATTGGGAAGTTCGGATCTAAGGATGGAAGGAAAGGCAGATGCCTTGGCTACAACAAGTTCGACCCTTATGCGGAGGAGTGTTCGAATGACAGAGAAGCAAGTCATCAAGGACACGACTGTCTCATCAAAGAAAGCAATGAATCCCATGATCTCCTTTATGTACCTGATCGCAAAAAGAACCTGTTGTCCATCTCGAAAATGGAAGTCAAAGGTTTCAGGGTGGCATTTGTCAATGGAAAGGTACGTATTTGAAAATAGAATTTTCTAAGATGCTTTTGAGTTCAAGGTTGTATTAAGTTACAGGAAGTCCACGAGTAGGACCATGTCCATTGACACATAGCACTAGAGGTCTGTGAGTTAGATGGTGACAGGGAAGCCTGAATTCAAAAGGAGAATGAAGGTAGATGTTTGAGATGTACAGAAGGAAAATCTTATAAAGGGACCATTCCCCTCAACTAGCAGGTCCATAGGTTTGAAACAACCCATGGAGTTTTGAGATTCATGAAAAGGAATCTCATGGAGATAGGTGGAAGAAAGCCCTCTATGGCTTGGAGCAAATCATCCCGGGCATATTATGAGAGGATCAACAACTGTATGATGAAGCTGAGATTCACTAGGAGTGAAATCGGTCCAAACCATTACTTGAAGGTTGTGGATGACAGACCTCTCATACCGACACCTATGTATGACAGGTGCAGACCCTCTCATTTGTAGGAGACAGACGGAGTTGGATTCCGTATGTGGAAATATAAACTGCAAGCCTATGACTACCTCAAGGATCTTAACTTTCAAGAAGATTATATGGTAGCAATGTCAGACCAGATTTGGGAAATGCCTCTGAGTTTCATAAACTCATTTGCATTGATGTTCTTGGAGAACCTTTGTCTGGGCATGTGTGCTACAGTTAGGACGGGGAGATCATATTTGGTTGAGCCTCACTATATTGGTGCCAAGAATCTTTTGAGATGTCTTCAGGACATAATCTCTCATGGATTGAGATACACTGCCGGAAATATGAAACTGCATGATTATTCGAATGCTGATTAGGCAGGTAGTGTGGAGGATCACTGGAGCACTTATTAGTGTTGTTTCTCTTTGGATTCTGCTTCAATATAATGGATGAGCAGGAAGAAGAAGTTGGTTTCCATAAGCACCATCGAGACTGGATACATATCTACGAGTATGATCTCGTATGAAGTTGCCTGGTTGGGGAATCTCTTCAATGAGCTGTTTGAACACATACCACTGTGATTCTCTATAAAAGCCAGAGGTGGGATTTGATTATTGAGGAATCTCGTATTTGTTAGCAGATAGACATAATCTGGGATATGGTAAGTCGACGAGCAAGGAGGCTCCATCACATTAAGATGATGTACAGGTCGCTACACTTTGTCAGAGCCCCGAGGAAAGATCAACTTTGTGATTTTCCTGAACAACTTGGAGTCGTCGAGAGACCTTTGTAAAAGGGTCCTGCATGTTACATACATTGAACTCTGGAAGCTCTGGGGGCTTGCGGTTCTTATTGGAGCAACATACAACCACAGGGTGACTCACGCTTCCTTGGTGGTACGCACTAGAACAAGATGGTTCGCTCTCTTGTGGGACAAGATGATTCGCTCTCTTGTGGAATAGGATAATTCGCTCTCTTGTGTAGCAAGATGATTAATTCTCTTGTGAGGCATGGATTGATGTTTTCTCCATGGCGATTGTAGCAGGATTGATGTGTTCTCTTGTGAGGGTAGGATTGATTAGTTCTCTTGTTGAGGCATCCTACCCATGCAATCTAGGACTCATGGGAAGTACCTCTCATCTGATCAATGAGCAGGGAAATGAAGTTAGGGACCATAGTAGTACCAATGGACGCATCGTTGTATCTACTGTATTCCATACGCTAGGATGACCTCTATTGATCTGGTATTAATGATACTAGTCTGGGACCAGTGGTAGGAATTGTACCATACTATGATGCTGACTTTGAGTCGGTTGAGACTGGTATGGGACCAATGGTACATACTCTGAGACTGACTTTCTGTCAGTGTAGGACTAGTCTGGGACCAGTGGGAGTGGTACATACTATGACGTTGACTTCAAGTTGGTTGAGACTGGTTTGGGACCAGTAGTACACTCTCTGAGCCTGCAATACTGGTCTAGGACCAGTGGTAAGAGTAGTACCCACTATGATGCTGACTTTGGGTCAGTTGAGACTGGTTTGGGACCAGTGGTACATACTCTGAGACTGACTTCGTGTCAGTGTCAGTGTAGGACTAGTCTGGGACTAGTGAGAGTGGTACATATTATGACGCTAACTTCAAATTAGTTGAGACTGGTCTGGGACAAGTGGTACATGCTCTGAGCCTGCGATACTGGTCTAGGACTAGTGGTAGGAGTAGTACCCATTATGATGCTGACTTTGGGTCGGTTGAGACTAGTCTAGGACTAGTGGTATGCACTATGAGACTGGCTTCGGGTCAGTGGAGAATGGTATGAGACATTCTCGATCAATTCTTCTTCTTCATAGTTTAGTAGAGCTGAGTAGAGAAGAGAAGAGCTAGCAAAGCCAGCAGAGCTAAGTAGAGTTAAGCATAGCAGAGCAGAGCCAGCAGAGCTGAGCTAGCAGAGCCAATAGAGCTGAGCAGAGCTAGCAGAGTCAATGGAGATGAGCGGAGTAGAGCAGAGCTAGCAGAGCCAGCAGAGCAGAGTAGAGCAGATCCAACAAAGATGAGTAGAGCATAGCAGAGCCAACAGAGCTGAGCAGAGTAAAGTAGAGCTAATAGAGCCAGCAGAATAAGCAGATCTGAGCAGAGCATAGCAGAGCTAACCAGAGTTGGGCAGAGCAGTGCAGGGAACTGATGGCAAAGATAGTACAGTCGGACTTATGGATCACCAGATGGAGTTCTCCCTAGTTGAGAGGGAGTGTTAAATTGGCAACTAGGGCCAAACTCCTTGTGGGCCAGCTTATTTATGGTAGCCGATCTTTTTATTGGATCCCTCTCGTCGAGAGGTGTAGGATGGATCTAAAGATCATCCAATTCCGATAGGTATCTATGGAGATATGAATTTATTTTGATTATGTAATTATTATCAAGCCAACCAACATCTTATGTAGGCTCGGAAGCCCAATTGACATGTCTATTCAACCTCTTTGCTTTTAGTATAAATAAGAGAGTTTTGGAGTCATTAGGGACACACATTCTTCAAGTGATCTCCTCTCCACGTCTTGGGCTTTGGAGAAGGAAAGACACTAAATAAGGATGCCCTAAGATAATGCCCTAGTTCAACGTTGGAAATAAAAACACTTAGCTACAGATCAAGGAGGACATTATTACGCTGTTCATGGAGATCTATACACCATTAATAATGAGGAACTGCACGCTGTTCATGTTGGAGACTATTACACTATTAACAGTATCACATATACGCTGGAAAACAATGAGGATATATCTGCAGTCAATAGAGATAGATATATACGCACAACATTCATGATACAACCACTTTACTGACAACTGGCCATCGTATATTACCAACAACCTACTGAATGGCATATCATGCTTAATAGGCATATGATTCTGTGATCACATCTTCTTTAATGCTCTGAGATTGCATCTGGATCGGGCAAGGCACTTGCAGGTTCTAGCTTCGAGGTTCAATCTCTTTGGAGGCTCTGAAACTTTGAAAAACCTTCGAAGTTCTAGTGAAAATCTCGTCCCAGATCTCAATTAAAATGGTGGACGTATTCATCAGTGATGAGACTGCTCCATTCTTTGGCTTCCTTGGGGCTGTTGCAGCGCTCATGTTCTCCTGCATGGGAGCTACATATGGAACTACAAAGAGTGGCGTGAGCGTGGCCTCCATGGGTGTGATGAGGCCAGAGCTTGTGATGAAATCGATTGTTCCAGTCATCATGGCTGGAGTGTTGGGTATTTATGGTTTGATTATTGTAGTCAAGATAAATAAGAGTTGCAGTCAAGTCATGAAGCCGCAGTCTTGCCGCAGTCATGAAGAAAGCAAACACTGTCATGAAAAGAGCTACTTTGCTGTAGGTGATAGTGTAGCCTATTCAAGGATTCTTTGGGCATGATATGAGCGTGTACAAGGAAGCTGATGACATCATGTTTGTATAGAGGATACTGGAACTATAGCCTAGCTGCTTTGCTAGGCTGCAAGCCATAGCAAACCAGTTAAGGCTGATATGTATATGACCTCTATAATGAAGCAACAGAAGGGTATTATGAGCAACATGATGAGCTGCATAATGGGAAGTAGTATGAGCAGCATGATGCATGATGTATGTGCATCATGGTAAATGTAATCATGTGCATGGGCAACACAATGATGCATGGAGCATGGACAACTCATGGGCAGCATGGGGAACATGAGGCTTGATATAATGCACGGGCAACATTGGTAGCATGAAGCATGATGATGCATGAGTAGCATGAAGTATGAAGTCATGGACAACTTGATGTATGGGTAGCATAGTGATCATGAGTAGCATGAAGATGCATGATGTAGCATGATGGTGTTACATGGTAAGGTGCAGCAGATGAATGATGATAGGTGAAGGAGTCACCTTGCAGAATTAGTTGAAGTAGAATGTCTTCAACTGATCTCATCGTTATAAGAAATAATCTATGCTAGATCTAGATAAGTCAAAGTGTTGACTTCTATTGTAAATGTACTCTCTCTCTCTCTCTCTCTCTCTCTCTCTCTCTCTCTCTCTCTCTCCCTCTCCCTCTCTTTCTCTGCTGAACTTTGAAGAACATAAAAGAGGAATTGATCAAGGGTTTCCCACACATTGTGGGGTTTGTCCCTGGCTAGCGCCACATCTTGTGTCCTCTTGTCTTGGCTTGTCTTCTGCAATTTATATTTATGTTCTATCTGCAGTTTACTTTATGCTGATGTGATTGCTAATATGGAAAAGAAATTAAATAAATTGCTTTAGCATAGAACATACCAAAAATTAACATACAATAATAAAATCCATATAGTAAATTTTGCATTAGTTGGTTTGTTCATTAGATATCTAATAGTAGAATGATATATATGAATGAAAGTCCCATAACTAGTGATATAATGTCTAAACTTATTAATGGCATGAATAACAACTAAAAACTCTTTTTCTGTAACTATGTAATTTAACTCTATGTGAGTCAAATTTTTACTTGTATAATAAATAAGATAAGGAGTTAAGTATTTTTGACCCAATATAGCTACCAAAGTTGTATTTGAACCATCAATAGAAATATGAAATGGGAGGGATCAGTTTGGCCCTATTAAAATTGGTGCCTCAGAAATTTTCCGTTTTAACATCTTAAAAGCTTTTTGACAATTAGAATTCCAATAAAATTCACAATCCTTAGTGATTAGTAGTTTGAAAAGTGGTGAAGCTATCTTTGCCAAGTTTTATATAAATCTTCTATAGTAACTTGCGAATTCGAGAAAACTTCTAAAATCTCTTTGGCATGTTGGTACTAAAATTTTAGAGATAACTTCAACTTTTGATGAATCCATTTTGATTCCAACACCTGAAATATGATGGCAAAAAACAATTCCTTTGTTAAATGCCATAAATCATTTTTCATGACTCAATGAAATATTAATTTATTTACATCTAACAAGGAATTTTTCTAATTTTTCCATAGCTTCTTCAAAAGTGTTCCCATAAATAGTAAAATCATGCATATAAACTTCTACATAGTCATGGATCAAGTTAGAAAAGATACCTAATACTTCCCATTGAAATGTAGCAAGTACATTACATAAACCAAAAGGAAATAACCTATAAGAATGTGTACCCCATGGACATGCAAAAGTTATTTTGTCTTGATTTTCAGGTGCAATTTAAATTTGATTGTATCCACTGAAACCATCAAGAATTGAGAAATATTTCTTCCTTGCTAGAGTATCTAATACTTGATCAATAAAAGGTAGTGGGAAATGATCTTTTAGAGTTGATTTATTTAAATCTCAGTAATATATGCATACTCTCCACTTTCCATTTTTCTTAGGCACAATCACACAAGGGCGAAACCCATTAGCTATCTGAAATTGGGTAAATAAAATTCACATTAAACAATACTTGTAATTATTCTTTAACAATTTACCTTAGATTATGATTCATCCTTCTTTGAGGTTGTATTACTAGTTTTTCATTTTCTTGTATATAAATGTGATACATACATGTATTTGGATCAATACCTTTCATGTCAATGTATTCCCATGCAAATGCAAAGGAATGTTTTTGTAACACCTTGATTAATTGTTTCTTTTGAAATTCTTCCAAGTTATTATTACTATTTAATGTTTTACCTGGATAAATTTCTAGCAAACAATTTCCAAACTTTCCTATAGATTTTAACGATACTTTCGATTGTTGAGATGATAAATATTCAATTCCAGAATCTTCCTAAAAACTTTCATCTAACATATGTACACAATAATTTTGCTCACAATGTAAAGGAAAATCATGATTATTCATTAAAATTATTAATTGATCTTCCTCATTTTTTTGTGAAAGAGTTAATAATAGTTGAATGTTTTCAAAGTATTCATCATCATCTCCAATCAAAACTTTATTTTCTATCTCAGTTATGATTTTTGTAGTTGGATATAATGTGATCTTTTTAGTGGTATTGCCATTAGAAATAAACATATCACTAGACATGCAACTTATGAATGCATTATTTGTAGCTAACCATGGTCTACCAAGAATCAATGGATGTCCTTCTAAATTATTTTTGGGAGTTAATATCATAAAGTCAACAGGATACTCCCATGAACCTAGGGACACTGATACATCTTCGAATATACCATCAGGTTTGATAACAAATATATTTGTTAATTGCAATAAAGTTGGAGTCTATTGAAGATTGGTTAACCTTAATTGGTTCATAGTATTTTTTCTCATTATATTAATAGTTGCACCTAAGTAAATCAAAGTGTTTGGAATTTCAATACTATTGATATGGATTTTTACAATGGGGCTATCTGGATCTAAATATTTTTCAATTATTGGTTTCCCCGTCATAATATCTACATTTTTTCCTAATAATTGTGTTATTTTGTTTTTCTTCCAGGTTTCTTAATACACAACTCCTTTATTGTCTTTGCAAAAATAGGTATTTCCTTTATAGCTTGAAGTATTGTAATTTTGATAAAAATATTTTTTTTAAATTCATCTAGCATGGTATAATCAGGTAAAATTATTTGCCTCTCTATTCCTTTATCTGAAGTCTCTCGGGGGAGGGAGGATTTTGTAAGGAAACAAAGGGTTGTTCAACTATAGGAATTGTAGGAGTTGATCTTATTTGGTTGTCATCTAGTTGTGTATGAATGTATTCCTTTGGAGGGGTCTTTTCCCGTTCAGGAGATATCTCCTTTTTAGCAATTGTATCCTCTTTATATTCTTGGATGATAACTGGGGGTGTTTTATTTTTCAAAACTTGACTAGATCTAAGTTGGACATCATTTAAATCTATAGGAGCTATCATACAAGTTTTAAAATTTTGGGCCTCAACATTGTAGATGAGTTATTGAGGTGTTTTATTATTGGAATTGGGGAGTGGTTGTGTAGGTAATTGATTACATTTTTGAGGAAACAAAGTGGACGGTAATTGAAGGGGATGAATTGAAGTAGATTAAGGTTGAAATTTTGGTTGGATAGGTTTTATTGGTTATGGTAGAGAATAATACTGAGGTTGGTATTGAGGGTATTGTTATTGGAAAGGTTGAGGATACTGGAGACTTCTACCATAAGAACACTGCAGTCCTTGTGACCAAGATGGGTTTTGTGGTTGAGGTGGCCAAGTTTTCCATGGTAGGGGTGTATTCCAATTATTTTTTGGTTCTGCATAATATTGATATTATGCATTGGGATCTTGTAGCATACCTATTTGTTGAGGTTGCCAAGGTATTCTAAGAGAAACATAACAAAGTGATTATGTTTGACTTGTCCCAACTTCCTCTTGGTAAACAACCTTAAGTCTAAGTATTGAAGGGTAGTCCTTTTTAGCATAATTTTCTGCACATATAACACATATTTCAACACTGTTAAGAGGACATTCTCTTAATGGATGTTTCGTCCTACATCTAGGAAAAAAATAGACAAAGAAACATTTTCAACTTTTTCTTGTTTTGTACTCTTAACATATCTATTTGTTCACTAAAATTTCCAAGAATATCAATTTTAAAGTTATCAAGAAAATTACCAAATTCTGTTCTACTTACTGTTCTTGATGCAAATTTGCTCACCCTTGACATAAATCGATCTCTCAGATTCCTACCATGTTTTGATTTTCCTCTTTAAATGTGTTTGCATAGTTCACAAATCTCTTTAAATGAGAATTGAGACACATCTCCTTTATTAAGTTAAGCAGATCAATCCATTCATCCCTTATTTCTTTTAGTAAGTGAGTTTTTAATGTGTCAACTCCTAAGTCATGCAATTTATCTCTTTTGACATTATAAGTAAATCTCTCCACTAAATCTTCTAAGATTTCATCCTCTTTTTGGGTCATTTTGAAAACTTCTTCCCTAAGGTCATGATGTATGCAATAATATTTGTATTTTCTAAGAATATTCTTCTCATATCATCCCATGTCCTCATATAATTTGTTCCTAGACCCATGAACCATTTAAGAGCCCAATATTTTAATGTAACAAGAAACAATTTCAGTGTTTAAGTATCAAGTAAATAGCCATAGGATCTACACAATACCTCAAACTCAAAAAGAAAAGTTTTTGGATCCTCAGTTCTCATACCATAAAAGTTAGGGTGAATAGATGGAGATTTTTTTTTCATGATAGAAGTAGTATCAATATCTTGAATAGGGAATTCAAAAGTATCCCCTTCTTCATGAAAAACTCCATAATATCCTCTTCCACCTCGACCCCCTCTACCACCTCCTTGTGGTATTCTACCTCTACTTTAACCAATTCTTGGTCTTTCCTCTTTGTTATGTACTTCTCTTCCCTATATCATTGTAGGTTCCTTAGAGCTTATATAGTTTTCCTCAACAAGGTTTTATTCAACTAATTCCTATTCCTTTGGTTCCTCTATCAATGGTTGTTTAGGAAAAATATCTTCCTCTACTTCTTCCTCTTCACTAGGTACCTTTAATTCTTGTCTAATGAGTTGTTCACATGTTGAAGAAAGAAATATGACTCCTTCAGTTGGGGATGTAGGTTCTTCTACCATAACTTCTGTAGAAGAAGTTAGTGATTCCCTAGGTAGAATTTCCGATCCGTGAACTTCAAGGAGTCTTTTTCTACCTACTAATGATGGAACACATGTACCAGAAGGTGGTGTGGCATTACATGGTATAGCGTGGGGGGTTAGTGAAGTTGGAATTGAAATACATCCTCTACTAACAAATCTAACTCTAGAATCTTGCTCTTTATACATGCATCCTAAATGATTTTAATACGAATTAATTATGCATCTAAAGCATGAATGTAACTATAATGAGATGTAATTTGTGACATCTATAGTTTAAGAAGAACCCCACAATCTTGATTCACAAGTTCTTATCTTTCGTCTTACATCTCTTCCTAAATAGAGTTGTGTAAATGGAAAGTCATCCTAGATTAAAAGCTAACACCTATGTATACTTCCCCGACAATGGCACCAACAATGTTGGGTAATTTAAATGTTGGTTAAATTAATTGCATTAAATTATCAATCCAGGGTTGTGAACTTGCGAAGTATACTTGCACCATATATGCTAGGGTATCAACTTTTAAGTGGAAAGAAAAATATTTAATTGCACAATGAAAATAAAACATACTTATGAAAAGATCTTAGTGAGGATACACACACATTCTTTCTCAAATATTAAAATCAAATAGATCACCAAATTGAAGACTTTAAAATGGAATTGAAGCAAACTATGCTAATTATGAACTATGAAAGCCTTTGAAATTCTACGCTATTAAACATAAAGCAAATTTTAATCTACAAAACATTGAAATTAAATCTATTCTTAATATATGAACCTTGAAATTAAAATTAATATATTGTGCTTGAAACCAAATCTAATCTATTGAATTTAAAGTTAATCTTGATCTATTGATTTAAAAAAGAAAATTTAATCTATGAATTAAAGAAATTTCTAATCAACGAAGCTTTGAAAGTAAATATAGATTATTATACTTGTGAAAACAAAACTATTCTAGAACGCAAGAGTGATGAAATGTATAGTAAAATGGAAAGAAATAATATGAATTGAAATCCTAAGATATTACTAGCATGTGCATATTTGAACCAACACTAATCATAATTTATCAAACATAAACATAAGACTAAGCTAGAAAAAGAAATCAAAGTAAATCTTTTTTGTTGTTTTTTTTCTTTATCAAGCACTTGACATATAGAAAAGCAAAGGCAAATGAGTAAAAGGCAAGATAAATTTTAACTAAGAACAAATCATCTAAATGAAATAGACTTATAATCTAAATGCAGAGCATAAAGAAATTAAATGGAAATGGAAAACATCCACATTATTCTCACACATATTTAGGGGGGCCTCATGAGGAGTATGAGGTACTGAAAGCTCAAATCATGAGAATAAAATCACTAGTAACAATTATGAGAATTCCATGAAAAAAGTTTATATCATTCACAACGTACAAATAAACTATGTACAAAAATAAACTCAAAAATAATAATAAGCTTTAAATTGTGTTACACTTAAAAATGAATTTTTTTTATAATGTTTCAAAATTAAACAACTTGAGAAGTTGCTTCCTAGAAACTAGATTTGAAATCAGCATCTAAGTCTTTGAATTGAAATAAGAGTTTTTCTTCTCATGATTCTTTACTAAAGAAGTGAATCATAAGAAGACACTTCTTGACACATCATCAACTTCAGTTTAATATTCAGATATTGCTCACCTTATAATAATCCTTGATCGCTTGATTGTAGAACCAGTGACTCGATATTATGCGTATTATAGGTGTGCCATAGCCACGTTTACCATATGTTTGAACAATGAGATATGCTCATCCTATGAACTTCCATCTGTAACCAATAGGTGGACCTACATATTGACAACATTTAGCAACTGCTCATATGCTCTCGCTAATTTCTAGCACATGCAGACCTATCGAACTTTGGATCCAGTTTGGGAATATTAGGTTAGCTATATAAAATGCACATTTCGGTAGCTATTGTGTAGCTAAACTAATTGCACAAAGAAAAATATATAGATTTGAGTTGACGATGGACATTTACCATTACAATGTAATTGCATGACTTAGATGACTCTCAACCCATGGAGAATATGAAATGAAGTGAAAATATGTGACAAAATAAGTGTAGAAAGGGGAGATACACTATTAAAAAGAGGCCAAATTGGAAGTGCAACACTTTTCTTAAGAAATGTATGTATGAATCTAATCATATTATTGATTGAGTTATGATTTAGGTGGAAACTGAAGGATAGTTTTAGCTAGAGCCTTAATGCCTACTCGAAGGAAGGAGACCTTTCTTCAGAGTTGAGCCATCATGTAGATCAAATTGTAATGGAAATACTTTAAAGTAGATGAGGCAACATGGGAAATGGAGGATGTGATGAAAATGACATACCCATTTTTTTTTGTACATATATTCTACTATGAATAGGAGAACATGGCGGATAGTTTTTCTTTAATGGAGATGAGATTATAACATCCCTTTTTAAACCCAAAGTTCTGTAATATGTAACTAATATTGATAATGAAGGAATGACTAGCATGGGCACATTGACAAACTTCATGTAATATAAATATTAACTTTATTTAATATATTTCTAAATTTGAAGAAGATATCAACAAACATGGATCCTAATGCTTTATGGGAAAGCTATAAGGGGAATTTGGGAAGTTTCCTGTCTTACATGAGTTAATTGTCTAGATTTCTAGTTTGGTAGTTGAGCTACCCAACTACCATTAACTATGAGAAGAATGGGGGAAGTAGTACTAAATTGATCTAGGATTATCTATTGTGAACCCATTCTAGGGACTTCCGGTTGACCACACAACCCAAATAGGGACCCAAAATTATCATGTTGGGAAGTGTGCATGTGAAAAATATATAAAAATGGAACATACAAAGTAGATAGAGAGCAATACATATGTGTGTGTAAGTGAACTAGAGAAAACCCATGGGATTGAAAAGAATGACATGTGGGTGTCAAGAATATGCCTCTAAATAGAAGGAGAAATAAATCCTTCTAAGTCATAACAGTCCTATGTGGAATTTTGATTTTAACTGAATTGGTAAAAAAATCAACGAGGAACACTTCAACTTGAGTTAGAGGGCTAGGAGAAAATTCTAAATAGCTTTTCTTATTCAAGCATGTTAGACATAAATACAAGGAGAAGCATCAAGAGACTTCTAAATCAATGAAAATATTCCTTTTTCACTATGTAGGCCCATGGTGGCCATACTTTGTTGCATTAATAGGCCCTGGATTTGTAGTTAAAGAGAAGAAGCATGATTCTTATATGTGAAGGAAAGTGGATTTCATGTCATCTACCCTCATTTGAAATCTATAGAACCTTGCGAGAAGCTTCCTCCTAAGGCATTGTATCTAGCTTCTGGGTGGTTAGACGCAAGAAATAGATATTGTAACTATGCCTATAGTTTCGTGGAGAGTGGCACTATCTTATTTAGTTTCCAACAAGTTTTAAGTGAATCAAACAAGTGTATATATTTCTCTGCTAATGAAATGAAATTTCTATTCAATGTTTGATTCTTTCTATGTTGGTTACTACGTATGTTTGTAATGATAAGTTGGAAGTTTTCATGTTGGTTTATTGAATAACTATGAGCGATGAGATGAATGTATTATATATTTTTTCTTGGGTGCTAACTATATATCTCTATATATATCTATATCTATATATATATTATATTATATTATATATATATATATATATATATATATAATATATATATATATAGGTTTTGTCTTAAAAAAGTTACCCATGATGAATAGAGGATGTGTGGTTTAGTGAGGTGAATGTATAATTTGACTTGAGCCATAAGGCTCTTTATGTACTCCATAATGTGAATTGTTGTTAACAAGATAGTTGTGAGAGGAAACAACTATGACTGTATCCATGTCTTCAATGATAATAGTTGATTGTTCTTCAATGATTGGAAACCTTTCCCCCTAGAGGTAAACTAGAATGATAACCCCTCTATTTTTAAGTGTTTTAGTTGATAGTGTGATGTTGGTAGTTTGCAACCCAAAGGAGTGAGAGTAATCTCATATTGGTTGGGTGAATTTGAGAATATCTAGTCATTAGCCATTTTATGTCTTTCTATTGTGGGTATGTTATGATGATGGCAACATTAAGATGCATTCCTTGGTTGGAGAATATTTTTTGAGTCTTCAAAAGTCTTTGGGCAAAGTTTCTACCCTATAAAATTTGATTTCAACCCTTTAAAGCTAGCTTGGGAGCATAAAAAAAGCTTTAGAATTTTGGAGATGACCCTTTGAATTTTTGGTGTTGTTAGTGGAATATTTGGAAATTTCGGGGCTTTGGCCCTAGTGACTAGTCATATGGTTCAATGAGATAGACCCTTCCCAAGAGATTAGTTGAAAGGAGCTTAAGTACAAAGGACAGGATGTCAGGGTATTACACTATCAGGTGTTGATAACACATCGAACAACATTCAAATGCAAACCCCCAATACTAAAATATCTCGAGTGAATGTTAAACACAAAATACCACCCTCATCGATTGAATTCCATTATTAGATCGAGTGAGTTTCATTAGCAAAGGTTTTGTTTAATTTGGTGGTTGAGGGACCCATTGCACATAATATCAATTGATGGAAAAATGTGGCATTATTATAGCTTATAGTCCATTAACTATATTAGGTGATATTTTTTGAGGACTCGCTTAGTCTTCCCTTGGTGGCTTGGTGACCTGGATTTCAAGATATCGAGAAATTAGGATATCAATTATTGAGACCTTGTTGATCACACACTTATACTAAGAGGGCCTTGAATCAACATAAGAATTTTTTTTACTAATTTAAAAATTAATAAAATAATAAGAAAATAATAACATATGAGATCTATTAACTGCAAAATATGGAACATAAGATTTACATTGAAACCCTTTCAAGAACGAAACCAAAAAACTTCTCTTTATAATTATTCATGGGAACAAACCTACTATTACAAGTATTTGTATGAACCAACCTACTAGAGACATCAATACCCACTAGTACAAAATCTATCAGGCACCAACCTTTTTTTTCAAATCTTTGTAGACACCAATCTACTGGAGACACAATCTCCACTACTAAGCACCGACTTAGTAAGAGATACCAATACCTTTGTCTGAGAAACAATCCTAAATTACAACTATTCTTTAGTTCATATAAATTATTCAAAATATAATAATATTCAAATTAACTTCACAAATTCTACTAGCCACTTCTTCCTTCACCGTTTATTCTCGTTGATTTTTCCTTCACTAGGTTTTCTCACTTCTTTTTCCTTCACTAGGTCTAGTGAAGGAAGAATATTATTTACTTATTTATTTTTGGTATGTATTTTTATTTTTATATATCTAAATTATGATTTATCATTTGGTTTTATTTTGTGTGGTCATAAGGAAGGATTGCTTTTTTTTTTTTAACAAAGTCGGTTGCTGTATTAATGGTTGAAAAAAAGAGAGGAGTCAGAGCTCCTGAGATACCTTAGATATCGATGGCAGCTTGGATCAAAGGAGTTACAAAATAGAGATCTCTCCTTGATCCTTTTTCTGCTTGTTCTACTTCTAAAATTACCTGAGCTACTATAGCTTCTTACATATTGAAACAACCAAAATTGACATTTGCAGAACATTTTTTAATCTATTTCTATGTGACTAATTTTCCTTGCAGTGGATTCCTCCGATTTTTGATCCACTTCTACCTGCTTGGCGCTTGAGGAACTAGGGGCTGCATTGTTTCACTTGTCCATCATATACTGCGGAATTGAAATCGACTCTTCCGCATGACTGCATCGATTCGATAAGTGGCTGAACTGTTCATGAAGAGAGGCAACCCTATGCAGGAAGAGGTCAATTTCAGCTTGATATTTATCATTAAGGATATGATTCTGGTCTTCAATTCTCGTCTCCAAGATTCTCTGTTGGTTCTCCAAGAGATGCTGCTGAGCCCTGACTTCTTCTAACTCGACTTGCAGGTCCGCACAATGTAGACAGTCTTCATTGCGTGCCATATTTTCTGTTGGGGGTGAATGAGATAAGAAGCGGGTGCGCACGAAGATAGATAAATAACTCACAACACAGGGGACAGAGAAGATAAGAACAACAAACCACGTAGATGGGCTCTTGAAGGCCTGAAACCACCTGAAGGCTCGAAGGACAATCAGACGGATCAAGAAAAGGAGGGATTTCCAAAAGATTGGGTCGCTACACAGAGGGAAAAAACTATCTCTGAAGCGGAAGTAATGAGTCACTAGACTATACAGCACACGAGAAACCACCTGAGAACAAGATCGCTTGGAAACAGAGACAACGATGACAGAGATCAACCGACAAAGGGAGGAATACTTGGCGTTGATGAATGAAGGTAGGGGGTGTAATATAGGAGGAAGCTGAAGGGAGATGAGGAAGGAGAGGGGCCAGCCAGTCACGGGATGAAGGAGGGGATCCTGCGGGTGAACCAGAGAAATGTCCTGTAGGATCCATGATTCGGATCTATGGGGAGATCTGCCAGCGGAGATGCGATTGTCACGTTTAATGAGTGTTTTGTGGATTTCGTATCTTTGTAATATCTTGCTGGAGTAAGCAATCCTGTTGACAGCCCGAGGGACATGATTCAGATCGACTCTGTCAGTGCTTTTGGGCTTGACGCTAATGACTTTATTTGGGGTCATGGTAAAGGTTGGTAAGTCTCCCTGGAGTTACAACTTAGGATGCCAACTGGCCTTCCACACTTACTATTGGCACGATCATCAACCTTCTTATTAAGGTTATGAAGAATATGGTAGTATTGAATGTCTTCCATTCCCTGGTGTAGAATTTGATTGCGCCTATTTATTTGCTGAAGTAGAGTGTTGGGAGAGTTATGCTGATGGACCATTAAGCGAATGACAACAAAGGAATCCCCGAATACCTTTGCCTTCTTTATTCCCAGTTTGCCTAACTGAGTTAAGCCTTGGAACAGAGCTAGTGTTTCAGCTCTATTATTCGAAACCTTCCCTAGACCCCACTCATAATGGAGGATGCACTCCCCATTGGTGTTAGTAATCAACCCCCCTGCTCCAGCTGTATCAGGATTTGATTTTGATGCCCCGTCGAAGAACAGATAGAAGCAGTTGCAGTTTTGTATCCAATTGGAAAAATCCTGTTCTTTTAATCTGACTTTCCATGAACTAACTTCTACTTTGCTTTGTGCATCCCTCCTGCTACCTTCCTGTACATTATGATTTTTTTCCAAAATGTAGCTTATGAAATCTCGCTCCTCCACACTATATTTTTTTTAAATCGATCTTTCCAGTGGCGTTGATTGAGATAGTTTCCAGAGCAAGGATTTTGGCTTTGCTGCATATTATTCGAGTAGTTGAGCTCTTGTCTTGGAATTTTTTTTGATTTCTAGATAGCCAGATTCGCCATAGAAAGGTGTGAGGGAGAGTGTTCCATACTCTCTTCACCAAGTTGCTTCTTTTTTCTTTCCAGGGGTAGCATTTTCTCCATTTGTAGATTGTCTCAGCTATGGTATGTTGAGGTTCCCACTTTAAATTGCTAGTGGAGGACATTTTTCTCCAACATTCAACCGCAAAGGGGCATTCTATGAATAGATGATGCATCGTTTCTTCGGCCTTGCAACAGTTGGGACATCTGGATGGGCCATTGATGCCTCTTCTTTTTAGGTTCTCTGTTGTTAAGATTTTTCCTTTCAGCAAAAGCCATATAAAAATTTTTATTTTTGGGAGAGCCTCTGTTCACCAAATGATTTTCCAATGATTCCACAAACTCATCTGAAAGGTGCTATTGTAAAGGTGTTGATGGCCTGCTCTGGCTGTATAATTTGTTCCTGTTGAGTCCCAGCGAAACCCATCCGTTTCATCTTCCTTGATGGGAGCCTTACTGTGGAGGAGCGTCTTCAGATAGCTGAGACTAGGTTCTAATGCGTTGGGGATTTCTGGAAAGGACCAACCAGTCCAGACATGAGAATGAGGGTCCCAACCGAAAATTTGAGCTAGATAATGGATACCTCTATTGTTGAGAAATTTGATGACGGGTGTGGCCTCTTTATGCATAATTAAGGGTTGTTGTCCCAGGATTTTGTCGGTTCCAAAATTGATGCTGGCTCCCCCCCTGGGACTTTTGAAATATTTTGAACCATAAGAGGTAGAGCTTTCTTGCATAACCTCCAAATTTTAGTGGAGTCTCTGTTGGGGATATTGGAGTCAAGTAGTTGTTGCATGGGGAAGTTTAGATATTTGATCTCCAACACCTTTTTCCACCACGATGAGGGTCCTGTTATTAACCTCCATACAATTTTCGCACCAAAGGCCAGATTTAAGAACTTTGGTGATCCAATACCAAGAGCTCCTCTATCTTGGGTTTGGATGACATGCTTCCAGTTGACTAGATTAAACTTGGTTTTATCATTCTTCCCCCCTTGCCAAAGGAAATGGCGAAGTGCGACTTCCAGTTTATGGTGGAAAATGGCAGGAGCTTGATATAGAGAAAATCGATAAAGGGGAAGGGAAGTGATACCTGATTTAAGGAGAATGAGCCTGCCTGCTGGGTTGAGCCACAATGTTCCCCATTGCTGCACTTTCCTCTTTACCTTGTCGATGATTCCGTTCCAAGTTTCAGCCTTCAAAGGGCCCATGCTCACTGGCATGCCCAAATAGGAAAAGTGGGTCCATTCCAGATTGCATGTGACACCAAATATGTTTGCAATGCTATGGATAACCTGATTTGAAGTGTTCCATCCATATATACAGCTTTTGAGCTGATTGACCAAGCCTCCAAAGTACTCCATAAATTGGTCTAGAAGTTTCTTGAATCGTCTTGCTATTGTGGTGGAAGCTCCCCCAATTAATAAGGTACCATCAGCAAACTGTGAGTGATTAATGTTTTTTGCTCCGTTCCCAAATTTGATACCGGTTATAAGGCCCATTTTCCGATTGTGGTCCAATGCTTGACTGAAGGATTCTGCCATGAGGATGAAGAGGTAGGGAGAGAGGGGACAACTCTGTCTGAGACCCTGGGTGGTTTGGAATGCTTCACCCGGCCTACCGTTGATCAGGGGGGAGATCCAGGGTCCAGAGATACAAGAAACAATAATATTGATGAAGGAGGTCTCAAAGCCCATCTTTTTTAGGACATCAATAAGGAGGGAGTGCCTTACTCTATCGAAGGCATTCGCCAGATCGAGCTTTAGGACAAATCCTTTCTCTTTCCTGGATAAACTCGAGTGGATGGCTTCTTGAACATGAAGAATGGAGTCAGTGATATGTCTATTGGGTAGGAAACCTCCTTCATTTTCAGATATCAAGGAGGGAAGGAGGGGTTTGAGCCTGGTAGCTAAGATTTTGGTTAGAATTTTGTAGGAAGAATTGCAGAGGGAAATGGGTCGGAATCTGGAAAAGGAAGATGGTTGATTTTCCTTGGGTATGAGGGCAAGAAAGGTGGAATTGGTGAATCCTCCTAATTTCCCTTTTCCTTGCACCCATCGAATCATCTTTGTCAGGTCCTTTTTTATCAGTGTCCAAAACTCCTTGAAGAAGCAGATGGGGAATCCGTCAAGCCTTGGCGCCTTATCAGGATGTAGGCTCCAAATTGCTCTTTTGATTTCCTCTTCTTCAAGTTCTTTGCTCAAGTTGTCGTTCATCTCCTTAGTGACTCCTTTGGGCAAATGCTGGAGCAAGTCGGAATAGTCTTCTGCCCCTTTGATTTCAGTTAGGAGGTATCTGTAGTGCTTAGAGGCAGCATTCCTTATGGTTTCTTGAGTGTTGTGCCGATTTCCTTCGCTATCCAATATTGTGTTTACATTGTTCCTGATCTTTCGAGCAGTGACCTTCTTGTGGAAGTAAGCTGTATTTTTGTCTCCCCCTTGAAGCCATAATTGTCTAGATTTTATGCGCCACTTGGTTTCTTCCTCCCTATTAATGTGGCTCAGCTGTGCATATAGTACACTTTCTTGCTCTTTATTTTGCTGCGATAGTCCCTGCTCTTCGATCCTTGACTGCACATCTTCTAATTCACTTTTGAATTTCTTTTTGATCTCCTCTAGCTCCTGATAACTATCTTTGGCCCAATCTTTTAATGCATGCTTGGTTCTTTTTAATTTGGTTTCCCAAGTAAAGAATGGTGAGCCTTCCACATGTTGGCTCCAAGTCTTCTGAACAATTTCTCTGGTTGCAGGAATCCGATTCCAAAGAGTGCTATATTTAAAAGGAATAGGGCCAAGAGGACAGTGGGTTTCCAAAGTTATAGTGATGGGGTAGTGATCAGAGGCAGAGGTGTTGAGGATGTTGGCATATCCTACAGAGAAGGAAGAGAGGAACGAGATATTGACTAGAAATCTATCTAGTCTTTCCATTATGTTGCCAATGCCAATCCTATGATTATTCTAGGTATATCTTCGGTTTTTGGGAATAATATCAACTAATTCGTGCTCCTGAATGATGGTCTCCAGATGACCTCTGAAGGGATCTGGAGCGAAGGTTCCTCCCCTTTTTTCATTGGCATGTAAAATCAGGTTGAAGTCACTTGCGACTATAATATTTGTATTTCATTCCCCATCAATGCTTGTCTTCAAATCATCCCAACAGATTTCATTTTCTCTGTAATGGTTGGGAACATAAACATTATATATGATTACTATTTGATTGCCTGTTCTGCTGTCAAGAGTGGTTCTGATCCATTTCTGGTGGGAATTTGTTGAAGTGCAGATCCATTTGCTGTTGTCCCAAATGGTGACAATTCCTCCGAAGGCTCCTCTAGATTCGCTAATGCTTCCTAAGTACTGTTTCTGCTGATCTATAATTTTTTTCATTTCTTGTTGATCTTGTTTTGTCTCCTGTATCAGCATAATTTCTGGCTTTTCACTATGGATTAGATCTCTGAGGGCAACTATTTTAGAGGGGTACCCTAAACCCCTGCTGTTCCAAGAAAGGATTTTCATCATGATGCATTGGGAATGTGTAGAGGTGCTCACCTCTCTTGGTCTTTGCCACTTGTCTCTTTCTCTTGGTGCCCAAGGATGAAGGACTCTATTGGAGCTTGTGTGCCCATAGCTATGTCCTTCGGGGCATTCTCATCCTTGTGTTGCTTAGCAGATTTTCTACCAGGTCTCGGTTTTTTGTATGTATCGCTGGTTGCTCCATGTTCTTTTGAAGAGCTTCTGGTGATTCTTGATGAAAGGGGCCCAAGGGGGGTTTGAGAGGAGATGGTCTGAGGTAGATGGAAGTCTGGGGGCTCTGAGGAGGGATTTTCAGGGGCAGAATCGACAATGGAGAGAATAAGGAAGGGGTTGGAGGAGGAAGGGAGGGGCAGTTCAGGGGGGAGAGGGGCAGATGGGGATGGAGAGGAAGAGGAAGGTCACAGATTAGAGGGTCCAGGATTGTCAGAATCCATGGATGGCTTGGGAGGGGGAGCTAATTTCTTCTTTTTGACTGTTTCCCAATGAACATCTTGCTCATCATTCTCTGCATTAACAATTTTAGTGCATCTATTAGCAAAGTGTCTGTATTCGTGACATACCTTACATTTAAATGGTATCTGCTCATAATCTAGTTGTTGGATATGGCTCCAGTTGTCCACTTTCAACTTTATTGCTTCAGGCAGTCCTCTACCTAGATCCACTTCGACACAAATCCTTGCGCAGGCTTGCATGTTGTCCTTGGACTCGCTACGGTCGATGTATTTGCCAACATCATTCCCTATGGTCCGAACCGACTCGTCTCCCTAGCAGTGGAGAGGGAGGTGAAGGAGACGAACCCAAACTAGAACGGCACTAGGAATATCCAGTTCTGGATTGAAATATGGGGTCCATTTATTGAGATAGAGACCCCTGGAATCCATGAAGTACGGCCCGTTCCTGAAGATCAAATCCTTGTCTTCTTTGGATTTGAAGTGGAAAGTGTAATACCCTTTTCTGCAGAATCTAATTGATATTTTCCCTTGGATCTTGTTTGACCAGTTTCGTTAAACCCATCTTTGAACTGTTCTTGGCAATGGCCAAAGGCCTGTAAATTGCCCTATGAGTCCTTTCTCAACAAGGGATAGTGCTGCCATGCGAGGAAGGGTTGGAGGCAGCTGAACTTCCTGAAGAACATCTAGCTTCTTGACGAATTTCGAGATTGCAGGTATGGGGCGTTGGGGAGGAAGAGATTTCACCAGATCTGAGAAAGCTTTTTGAGGATCGAGGTCCTCCTGAGGTGAATCCGGGAGGGCCATTGCTGGGGCCAAGGCCTAGGCCACTGCGCTGCTGGTTGTTGTTGATCTCCAGGGGCGCGATCAGGCAGGGTGCTGCTGGTTGCATGCGATTAGTATAAGGAAGGATTGTTATCCTCCCCAAACATGTTCAATCCCACAAGTGGCATGTTGAGCTCATAATGAGTTTATCCTTGTGATGGCTTTGAGGAGTGGCAGGGGGGTGGAGTGTAGTGTGCCCTTGAGGACAACTGTAACCATCATATTCCTAGACTTTGGGAAAGGCACCCAACAACCAAGTAAAGGCGAATGCCCTTCTTTAGTGATTTCTTCAAGCACTCTCTCTTCATATCCATAAACTGGTTATAGTGGGGGATTCTAAGGTCATAGTCTATTAGCTATAGTTTGGCTCATCTTCATCATATATTGAACTTGACAATATTTTAAAAAGGTTCGAATATAACCTAGTCCCTATGGTTTATTTTCAAGCAATGCATGTCCTTAGACAAAATAATGTAGAGTCAGATTCATCAACAAACATGGAAACATTGCATGAAAATGGGTCCTTTCATATCAACAGATGAGAGTCTCACCACCCAATTCCATAACATGTTGACAAACTGTAGTAGGGTTCATGTCAATAGGAGGTCGTGGGTGTTATCCCACTCCCCTTGGGTTAGCTGATACATTAGGTCTTGTGATTTCCTTTATGAAACATGCCAAAAATGATTGTCTCTTCATGGAGGCAATTATGGGATGGTACACTTCTGCATGATGGAAATTATGGGAATTTAAGGTACATTTGACACATTTGAGGGGTCACACTACAAAAAATGGACTCTAACTTCATAAAGTAAGAGAATAAGGGCTATGCTAAGAAAGTAAATTATTCCAAAATCTTGTGGGTTGAAAAAGAAGCTATGGTTCATTTGTTTCTCTCCTTGTGAATGGGAAAACGTTTGCAGGTTTTGAGTGCTTCGACGTGCTTTTCTAAAGCATCTAATTATATTCCTTGCTACTCTCCTTTTTAATGATCTAGGTGGTTGGGTCCTTTTGCAAACATGGCCTCCTAGTGTCAATTACGCCATCACTATCTACATATGTGGCTTTTGGTGTTGTCCTTAACTCAACAATTCACAACTCCTTTTAGAGTTGATTTTGGGCTCTAGTGTTTCATCTTGTAGTGGCTCTCTAGGGGAAAACTATTGTGCGGGTTCAAAGGTGGTTGGATTTTAATTCCATTATGATCAAAAAGTGTAACTCCCCTTCTGGAATTAAAACTTAAGGACCTTTAAGAGGCTATGTTCCAACAATAGATTCAATATAATCAATTGGTGCTAGAATTTTCTTGTACCATGGGCATCATCATATAATATATAATGTGGATTCATTGGACTGATGAGTTCAACAATCTCAAAATTCAAATTGAGGAACTACAATCAGTTAATGCCTACGGTACCTAGTCCTCCATCTCTTCAGTTAATTCAGTTAGTGTTTCTATCTTTCTCTTCCGTGACTTGAATGTAGCTACTCCAATTATAAAGGTTATAGACAATTAGGATGAAGAACATCATCCAAATAAAGTCTAGGTCTAAATAGAAGTTCAATTTTGTTTGATACTTGGACTTTATTGTCGAATTTATACTACTAAAATTTTTAATATAAATTTTTTGATGTTCAAAATTTATTATGACATCAAGCACTTTGTATAACTTAATATTGATAACCTACAATCTAGACTTTACATATTACTAATAAAATGTTGTTTATTCAAGCTCATCTTTTTTTTAATATATTTTTAATATAATTAAAAAAAATATGTATTTAAAATAAGGAGTAAATATAATTGAAAACTTCTCATCATCATATTCATTTATTAGAAAGAATATATATATTTTGTAGCCCAAGTAAAATATTTAACTTTGCATTATCAGTCATTTCTTTATTAGTAAAGAATAATATAATTATATATATATATATATATAATAATTTTTTTATGCCCAAGTTAAAAAATTAACTTTGCATTAATCATTCATTCATTTATAGTAAAGAATATATATTATTTATCCTAAGTTAAAGTAATTAATCTTGCATGTGATATTTAATAAAAATTTTTGAATATTAAAATAAAAATCTATAAATATATTTTAAAATTAAAAATAAATTAGAAAGTTTTAATTAATTATTTTCTTTGTTGATTGGTTAAAAGATTATAAATGCATATAATTCCAAAAGAAACTTATTTTTAACATAAAAATAAGATTAAAAATATTAATATATATTTTGTTTTTAGATATGAGTATAATTTTTATTTACTAACAAATTGACTTTTTTAATTTTTGAATTTTGATGTGACTTATATAATATATATTATATTTTATTTAAAATATATTTTAAAGATATAAATAAGAAAGTAATTTGATGAAATGTTATTTAATATTAAAATAATAAAATATTCCTAGTTAATTAAACCTCCACCTATATTTATAATTTAATAACTCAAAAATGCCACTCTAACTCTTTCTTTAAATCGATTTTGATGTTTAAACTACACTTTTTCTATTTACTTATCTATAGAGAAAATAAAGTTGATATAATATCTCAATTTTTTTTTTATGTTTGATAGAGACTAACTACTTTATGACTTAATAACTTGTTTCCCATATTCTTAATAGCTTTGATTTTTCTCCATCTTTCATGTGTTCACATTCATTTCTTTCATGTGCTCACATTCATTTCTAACTTTTCCATAAAGTTTTTAACATATATCTTATTGGGTATATACCTAAATCATGAACCCAATTTCAAACAATAAAGTTAAATTAAAATTTAAATAATTAAATAAAATTAAAACACGTGTTCTCAAATCTTATATTTAATTTATATGTGAACTTTTACATTTATTGTGATTACATATTCACTTTTTTGGTCATATGCATTTTTAACTTAGTGAGACAATTTTTTATATACCTATTGATAGTGACTAGCCACTTTATGACAAATAAGTGTTTGTTCACACTCATTCTTAACTTTTTCATGGAGTGTTTTACATATATCTGGATTCTTATATACTTAAATTGAAAGTCAAATTTCAAAAACTATATTTAAATTGAAATATGTCTTTTCAATTTCTTTATTTAATATGAAGTTTACTTGAAATCTCAATTTTTATATTAGAAAGAGGCTAGCCATGGACATATTCACTTGTTTCAGATTCGATTAATAATTTTAGTTTCTCTGTATCTTATATGTGTTCACAATATTCTTAACTTTTTTTAATCAATCAATAATATATATATATTATATAATTTATTTTATCTCTAATTTCTCTCCATCCATCTTTCATGCATTTACATTCATTTTAATTTTTTTCATAAAGTTTTTTTTAAATATATACCTAAATCATAAATCAAAATTTAAACCTTAAAATTTAATTTAAAAGTATTGTTTTTAATTTCTATATTTAATATAGAGTTTATTTAATATTGTAATTTTATATTTAATAATTGCTAATTATTTTATAATATATTCTTTTTTTGGTTGGTAAGTGTGTGAATCTTAAAAATCATTCTTACTCTATGGTTGAGAGGCCATGACTCAGGGGCATCTAAGTCATCAAAGTCACCCGGGGATCGCACCCGACCTGAGCCGCACCAGCGAAAACCATGCTGGATTTTTGGTATCGGCGAGACTAGAACTGGTGACCTTTGCTTACGGAGCACCTTAACAACGCGCTCCTTCACAGACTATTCTAAATCTCTTTGATTACTTTATAATATATTCATTTATTTATTCATATTTATTTTTATTTTCTTATTCACGTTTATTCTTAATATTTTCATATAGTTTTTTTACTTTTTTTTATGTGATTCACAAATTCTAGAGATCGGTGATCATTACATTCATGAAATATTTGTACCAAGAAGATCTATATGAAGGGATTACTTTCATTTGGCTCAACCACAAAGCTTGACCTCAAGAGTGTTGAGCGAATTAAACCTATGACCTCTCAATAACAAAGGTACTTTAATAACAAGGCCTCGACCAATTAAACTAACCCTATCGACTCACATTTCTTAATTTCTATATGCTTATTTATTCACATTAATTCTTAAAATTTTCATAGAATTTTTAACATATATCTTAATTTTTATATACTTATTTCTTCACATTTATTTTACATATATCTTAATTTTTAATATATTTATTGATATGGAGTACTACTTTATGATTTATTTGTTCACATTCATTTTTAATTGTTTCATATATAATTGTTTCATATATATATATATATGTCAGTCAAATATCAAAAACTAAATTTAAATTTAATTTAATAAATATGTATTCAATTTCTATATTAACATAGAAATGATTTAATATTTCAAATTTTAAATTAAATAGGGATTAGTCACTAGATCAATTGTTTCACATTTTATTAATAATTTTAATTTATCTCTATCCTATATATGTTTGCATTCATCCTACCCATAAGTATATTCATAATTAAGTAATAAGATACTTTGGAAATAGACATGTCTAAAGGACCTAAATTACATCAAAGCTGGTAAAAAGAAACCTAATTAGAGTTGGTAAAAAAAATGCATCGCTACTCATTAACAAAAACAAAAATAAAAATTTAGTTAACTTGGAGGTGACTAAAGTCCCAATGATATTATTCTTCAATGATTTGATTTTCCATCAACAATTGGAAAGGGTGTTAGTTTGAAGAAGACAAGAATACCTTCCAAAACCAATATTATTACTCCCTGTCGTAGACATGACTGAGATTATAGTAATCGAAATGGGGCTATTAACATTATTTTAATTTGTTTAAGCTGGTTATTATTTTGCGTTGCTATTAAATGTGCATAACTTGCCACTTCATAGTCTTATTGGGTCTCTTCTCGAGGCAAACCATATATTATGTGCATTTTTTGAGGCACCGTTGTATATTATTCATTGATTTATGAAGTTTAAAAGGTTCACATCAATCTTATTTTTGGCAAAGAGGAAGTAATGCTAGCATTACTTCATTAATGGTAAGTGTTTTCTTTACATAATATATATACATATATGATGCATAAGGTGAGGTAAAGTCATGTTGAGTTGCCATGTAATTATTCCACATGACTAAGTTTGCATTTACTCTGGCACCAGCTCACCTTCTCTGTCCACTCGTCATTGCCTTCACTACTTGTGTGACCATACTTCCTATTGCATCCAAGTTGTTGTTTAATGAGTGTCCTGCTCCTACTATCTCTGTGACTGCTTGTGTCTTTGCTATGGATGCTTCCTATGCTGATGCTTTTACTGGATTGATAAACTTCATTTCAATCAATTGAATACACATACGGATTTGGGGTTGAACTTGGAACCTAGTGATGAGGATATGCCATGGGGACAAGACAGGAAAGGAACGTTGTAAAAAACTCGATTTGTGTTTTGTTATGGTTCATAGACAATTCGCCCTTTTGTCGCTTTCATCTTTGGTGGTGCCTCTACCTACTCTGTTGTTGAATCAACGACTGTTACCTTTTCCCACATTGCCTCGTTATCCACTGAATCAACAAGTATAACAACTACTGCATTTGCCTAAGCTCTTAATGCTACTTGACTAATAATCATAGGAAGTGACTCTTAATCTGCATCATAGGTTGATATTTAATATCAGGTAAATATCAATAACTCTTAATCTGCATCATAAGTAAATCAAGTAAACAACAAAAGAATTAAAAAATCTTAGGTGAATAGAACCAACTCTAAGCTGTAATACAACCCATTTCTCTATATGTTACTCATAAAATAAGTTGTTAAAATTGAATAAAAGATCTAGTATATAAGCAGATTCATACATGGAAGTTAGAAGAATTAAACATGTAGTTAAATTATATCCGTGGAAAAATCTTACAAGAACACAAAATAGACACTCAATATTACCAAATCGTTTTCTTGATTTGGAGAAGAGCTTCATGCTGACAATATTCTGAATTACATAAATTCTACATAAGGCCTATATTGCAGGAAACAACTCCTATAGGATGAAACTGGAGACAATCACTAAATACAACATACACACTTAGTGTGAAATCCTAGGCATACCAATTTCAGAAACCAAGGCCCTGCACAAAACCCATGTTTTGAATTTTAGGTTTGGTGTCTAGAAATCCGAATTTAGAAAATGGGAAGATTCGATGTTTTGGAAATGGGAGTTTCAGAAGATTTTGGAAAATCCTATAACCTAATCCAGTACTATTATCCAACTCACTGATTGTGCTAAATTTTCTACTTTTTCCACTGACATTGGCATTGGAGAATTTCCCTATTATCAATTATCATTTTTCATTGAAAAATTGAAATATCAGTCAAGTCATATCCGAGATTAAAAGTACTAAATATCTATGTGCAAAAGAGCTTCAACAAAAAAATACATGAGAATATGCAAACCTATGTGTATAATATGTGTATAATTAGTGATATAGCTATAGAGTAACCCATAAATAGAAACCTAACTTTCTCTTCCTACATGTGGAAACCAACCTAACCGTGGTAACCTGGAGTTAATTAGTAACTAATAAAACTCAATATGCTAGCAAATCATGGGGTAGAAAGTCATAACTTTCTTAGGTGGAGTTGTTGCATTTATAAATTTGTCGTCCACTTTGAGAGAAAATGCTAGCCAACCTTAATTAACGAAATGACGTATCTAACCTAATATCGCAACTTTAGTGGAAGGCTCTTCTCCAAATCTTGCATCTTTTTGATCTAGAGAACTAGTCGTGCTTGAGCTTTAGTGCCTATGTTTACATTTTTCCATGGCACTAGTGTACCCGCTAAACATTTTCTTGAAACTCTCGCTCAAGGTAGGGACTTGATGCCGTTGATCTCCCCTTGTTTCTCTTTTAAAGGATTTTCCAAATCGGGTCACAAGAAAAATATGCATTTAAGTGGACCAACCACCATTATCCAATATACATTTTAAGTGGACCGACCACCATTATCTAATGTCATATTTGTAAAACCAAAAAAATACAAAAATTCTATGTACTTAAAACATAAATCTAATTTCAAATAATAAATTAAAATTGAAATTTACTTAACATACACATATATATCATAAATTATTTTAGTAAATTGAAATATATAACTTTAATTTAAACTAATTTAGTTTAAATTATTTTAGTCTCATAATAAATTTTTGATATTTATTTTGTTAGGTATGAAATTAAGTATGGTAATATTAAGTAACCTAGTAAAATAAGTCATGAAGGTCAATTTAATTCGTCAAGTGCCCGTCTTTAAAGCACCTTTGCTATTGAGAGGTCTTGGGTTCAATTATCTCGACATTCTTAAAGCCAGGCTTCATGGTTGAGCCAATAGGAAGTGATCCCTTTAGATGTATCTTCTTGGTACAAATATTCCATGGACATAGTGGTCACCGACCTCTAGAGTTTGTGAACCACAAAAAAATAACCTAGTAAAACATATATGTTAATAAACGTTATTAACATTTTTTTAAATGATACTTCCAATTATATGTGTGTGTGTATTAATGATAACAATAAATATTTATATTAGAAATATGTGTTTGTGGGAAAAGTTATTCAATAATTGAACAAAAGTGATGATTTTCATGATGCTTCTATCATCCTTTTTCTATTATCTAAATTCAAAAGGAAAGGAAGTCCAATGTACTAGTATTCGAAAACAAAAAGAATTATATATCCTCCAAAAAGTGGCTAGAAGTACACAACACCTAACTTTCATATATTAATAGTCACTTGATTTTAGTTCCACCATCACTCTGAATGTCTTCATTCAAAAGTTCCTCATTTTCTTGAGTTGGAACACAAACATTTAGATCAATAATTTGTAAGATGTTTCGACTGGTATAGTTACACAAAAGGAGATTTTTGTTGAATCCAGTTGAAGATGTGTTGAAGATACTCCATTTATTGACGAATGACAACTATTTCATCATTAATTCTTTAAAATTGAAAGTTATGTTCCACTATATTCTCCATTGCATATTTCAAATTAGATATTGTTTCATTATAACAAATTTGGAGTTTCAATATTTCTATTTATAGCAATGCAAGCTCCTCATCCAAATCTCTCTATTTAGCACTCATAGCTCCATTCCTATGCACCATAAGAATTCAAGATTCATAAACTATGTATTGCATCTTTTCCAACCCCGAAAACCTCCAAAAGCAGACCCTTGTCTCAATACAATTGTTGTGTCAATCTCCCACTGGTCTACACAAGATGACCAAATCACACTTGACTCCTCCCTTAATAGACTAACCAAATAAGGGTAGCACCATATAATTAAATTGAGACTTTCACTAGGTATCTCCCTATATCCTCTACTGAAATAAGCTTTGAAACCTACCAAAAATTTGAGGTTCCAATTATGCAGCTGACATCATTACCTATTTCGTAAAAGAATACTAAATAGAGATAATATCATTGCTCTATCCCATTAGGTTTTGTCGTGTTGCAATTAAATAAAGTTAATGTGGGACACAACCCAAATCCACCAATCTTCCACTTGGATCGACTGCTCCCACGATTTTCATGGCCAGCATGTCACACCATCAAATGTTGTTGTACTTCTTATTACTTCACCCAAATTCCTTTGGATAGGTGGTATTGCCTCATCATTAAACATAATGTGATCCACACATGATACAAGGGATGTAAGCCCATGCCAAGCTCGTGTTAATTTTTCATCTATTGTTCTATGCTGTAACTATTACTTCAACAATATCCAATAACATTCAATTTAGCAATTTCAATTTCTTCAATTTAACCAATGGCAGTAGAGAAACTGAGTAGATAGAACAATTATTCAAAAGCACATTGAAACAAAGCCAAGAGACAAGAGACACAATATTTGGTCAATGACCAAGGAAAAACCCCACTAGGGGGAAAACCATTTTCAATTCTTCTTCTATTAGATTGTCTTCAAATGTTCAGTAGAAAGAGTACAACATCCAAGATTTAAAGTCAAACTTTGACTAGCCAATATCCCAAACCAATATCCAATATCTAGTTAAGTAAAAATGTCATGTTATTTTTCAAATTAGAGACAAGAGAGAGAGGTAGCAAATTCAACTGTAATTATGTCCAAATCAACAACAGTGAAGTAATCCCTAACTAGTCCACAAATTCAATGGTCAACCTACCAAAAGAGCTCGCTTAAGGAATCAATAAATGCATCCTAGAATGTTGGTCAAAATTAGTCCAAAATAGTCCCAAAACAACTAGTCAAATTCAGTCAAAGTCTACACTTTCTTCTATGGTCAAACCTATGGTTAGCCTTGTATTCAACACTAGTCAACTTGCCCATATTTCCTCGATATTTATGCCCTCCAATGTGGCCTAGAAAAAACAGAGATAATCCACCCAAAAACACAGTCAAAGATGGTCAAACAATCATTGATGAACACCCAAAAACAGTCATGTAATTCAGCCAAATAAAAAATGACATGTCCTTTGCACGTGTGAGAGATACCTTGCAATTATGAGTTGTATGAACTAATAGAATGAGGAGAGAGAAGCTATGTTGTGAGTTGATAAAGTACCAAATGAGGAGGACTCACATTGTATTCATATGCAACTTCTTGAGATGTGTCATTTGACCTAAGCCAGACCTTGACAATTTTGTATTTGTGGGCTTGACCTAAAAAATCAACTTTTCCTTATCAAAATTGAGTGCTTCAAAATTCAATTTTGGTTCTCTTAAAAAGAGGAATTAAATGCAATGGTTGGAATTTGTCACTGAGCTACCAAATTAACACTTTCTCTCATCTTGCTAGAAATTCCAACCAAATCATGTGATCATCATATGTATCTTGTCATCATGTCATGTAGATCCCTGCTTATCTCTACTTGTCTATGCTTATCTCATGCTAAACATTATCGAATCTACAGAAGAAGAATTGCTACAAGGGATCTCCAACTACCACCCTGTCTCTATTACCTTTGGAGAGACTCTGCTACCACCTAGAATTATGATCATCAGGGAGCCATGGCGACCACCGATGATATCAATTTATGAAGGAAAAAAATTAAATACACATAAAAACAAAAACACAAAGATATAATGAAAACAAAACTCAAAATCATTAATAAAAAAGTACTGAAAATTTATTATATCCATAATGGAAATAAACCAGCTCAAGCAATGGTAGCTTATCTATAAGAAGAGACGTAGCAACTACATGCCTTCTAAAATTCATTGCAATGAGGCTCGAAGTTCTATTTATTATTTAGAAACAATGGAAAACCATAAAAGTCCAAAAACCTAACTCTAGGAGATGAAGCGCTAAAAGTCTATGGGCCTTGTTGGGTAAATAGGTACATCAACTTCCCAGGGTCGTAACTTTTTGCATACAATCTCCATTTTACATGTACAATACCTTTTTAGAAACACATATATAAGGACTACAACTTTCGATTAAAAACTCGTGTTGTTGCTTGTTAGTTTGCTCATTTTCCAAAAATAATGTCGTTTAGGGCCTCAAAATGGTTCCAAAAGTTCATGACTCGAAAAACTGTCAAAAATAGTAAATTGTGATGCAATTAGGGAAATTGAAAGAAAAAATGGTGGGGGTCCAAGTGGAATACGTGGGTAGCCACTAATATCCACCTGGATCAGTCCTCCCCCCTTAGGAAGTAATGGTTCCCATTGCATTGAGTGCCTCCATGAGATGGGGAAACTTGTGATGAACTTAGTCCTTAGTGAGCCACTTGCCTTGGTGCAGGAGTTGGGTAGATTTGACAACCCGATACAGTTGGATCTTTTGCTAGCAAGTGTTCTTGATTTATGTATCCATGCAGTCCGGGTTTAGCTCTGATGGTGTGAGTTGTTTTGCAATGTCTGATGTGTCTAGTAATGGTGGAAAGTATGGTTGAAGGTGGTCCACGTTAAACATTAGGTGCAGGCCAAGGAATGAGGGAATGTTGAGCTCAAAAGCATTGTCTCCCACAAACTTAGTGATAGGGTAAAGCCCATAAAAAATTCTTCTAAGCTTCTAGTGAGCTCTTGTAAGGTGTTATTTCTGCAAATGCAACCAAACTTTGTCTCCCACCTGAAACTTGTGTGGAAACTTATGTGGATCATGATGTTGCTTGTACTTGGCATTGCACCTATCTGAGATGTTGTGCACTTGCTAGCATATGTGTTGGATTCATTCAATAAACCGAGTTGCTTCAATAGCCTCGGAATGCACATGTGCAGATTCTGCTTATGTAGTCACATGAGCCATGACAACATCAATTAGACATAGTGGTTGAAATGCTAGACCCACTTGAAAAGGATTGCGGCTAGTCGAGCTATGTAGAGATTTGTTATAACTATGTTGCACATAAGGAAGGCTCTCATCCCAGGTTCATGGATTCTTGGAGTTGTACATGTGTAGTATGTGCACTATCATCCTGTTGACAAACTTCATATGGCCATCAGTTTGGGGATGAAATGTAGTCGACTTGGTGAGCTTAGTGTCCAATAATGTCCAGAGGCTCAACCAGAATGTGCTTAGGAACTTGTTATCTCGATCTGATATAATGGTCTGCAGGATTCCAAAATGTACCTATACTTGTTCAAAGAAGAGTTTGGCAGTGTCCTTTGTTGTGATACTCTTCTTGCAAACTGCCAATATAGTCTTCTTATAAAACTTGTCCATGACAAAAAATACACAGTCATTACCATGCTTGGTAGAAGGGAGGCCTGAAAGATAGTCCATGGAGATGGATTCCCAGGGCTGGCTTGGAGTACGAAGAGGAGTGTATAGGCTTTTCTTCTTGATGGTTAGCTTGGAAATGACATAGGAATTGTAGGATCTGATATATTTTCCAATGTCTTGTTGGAGTTTTGGCTAATAAAAATACTTTTGTAGTACGAAAACAATTTTCTCCACACCAAAGTATCATGTGACTCGACTACAGTATTCCTCCCAAATCAGCTTGGCACACTCACATGAAGGAACACAAAGGTGGCCTAGGTAGCATAATAATGCATCATGGAGGTGGAAATTTGGAACTTTCTTTCCATCCACTAGCATATGGTATGTGGTCGCAAAATCTGGATCATTTTGGTACAATTGCAGCGATTCGGAGGTCTCATAGCAATAAGAGTTGAGAACAATATTTAGTGTTGCAGCTGGGGGATGACTAAGGAAATTTGCAACATGATTGGTGATGCCCTTCTTGTATTTAATGTTCAAGTGGAATTGTTTCAAATATCTAGACCACTTATGATGTTGATCGTTCCATAACTTCCCTTATGTCTATATAAACTAAAGAGTTCGGTGATCTATGTGGATGACCATCTCCTTCCCCATAATCTGATATTTCCATTACTTGCATACATTCATGATGGAATACATCTCTTTATCATAGGTGGGGTATTTCTAAATTATGTCGGAAAGTGTCTCAATGTGATAGGCCACTAAATGCCCATGCTGGGTGAGAACTGCACCAATCACAAAGTCAAGGGTGTTTGTCTCAATTTCAAATGGTTGTTGCAGGTATAGAAATGTAAGTATAGGTGTAGAGTAGAGGTTGTGCTTTAGCTCAATGAATACCTTCTTGGGACTTAGACCATAAAAAAGTTTCTTTCACGGTAACTTGACTCAGAAGCCAAGTGATATGAGAGAAGCCCAACATGAACCTCCAATAAAAATTGGCAAGGCCCAAAAAGATATGAAGCTCTATTAGAGTGGTCGAGGCTGTCCAATCCCAAATGACTTGGATCTTAACGAAATCCACATGCATGCCTTGCTCATCAATGATGTAGCCCAAATATTGGACCTGGCTCATGCCAAATGGGCAATTCTCTAAGTTGGCACATAGTTTGTGTTGTCATAGGGTTTAAAGGACCTACCGAATGTGTTATAGATGCTCTTCCCAAATCTTGCTAAAGATGAGGATGTCATCGAGATATACAACCATGAATGAGTTTGTGAAGGGCCAAAAGATGTCATCCATCAACCTCATAAAAGTTGCAGGGGAACTTTTCAACTCGAAAGGCATGACCAACCACTCAAAAAACCCCTCCTTGGGTTTGAAGGCAGTCTTCCATACATCTGTGGGTTCTATTGACACTTGGTGATAGCCAGACTTCAAATTGATCTTGCTGAAATACTTGGCCCCCTTGAGTTGGTCAAGAAGGTCATCAAATGGTGGGATTGGATACCTATTCTTAACAGTGATTTTGTTTAGTGCTCAATAATTAATGTAAAGTCTCTGGGTTCCATATTTCTTTTGTACAAGTACAATTAGGCTCCCATAAGGCGGGGAACTTGGTTGGATGTGCCATTTTTGCAACAACTCCTAGATTTTCTTGACTTGACAGTGCAAAGGTACCCCCGTAGGTGAGGATAATATGTCCTTGTGTTTTTCCACGACCTCATCGACCTACTTCTCCTAAGTTGGGGAACCCTTCATGGGGCCCATGCATGTGGCCACTATATTCCCCTTTCTTTGAGAGAGAATTAGTAATAAAAAAATAAAATAAAAATTTCTTGGTCCGGGATATGATCTTACTGCATTTCTTATTAGATATAAAAGAGATGACGGTAGGCGGGGCTACCTCTAGTATCCTGTATAACTTATAACCCAAAGTAATAATAAAAGTGTGAGGCCTAGACAAATACACAGTGTGATGCTTTTGCAAGTATGGTTGGCCTAATAATACATCACAAACTTCAAGAGGAGAAACATCACATAGTACCTCATTTGTAAAGGGTTTGATGCTATAGGGAAGGAGAAACTACTGGATGATGTAGAGATCTTGTCCTTAGTGAAGACACCTAATGGTGTACGACTGTAGATGTGGTGTGATTGGTAGGCCTAATCGCTTCATGACTGCTGCTGAAATGAAGTTGTTTTGGTTCTCGTTGTTGACAATAAACTACATCGGAGAAGCCTTCATCCACATATTTGAGTGGAAGAGGTGCTCCCTCCTCTATATCTTTGTGCTCAATCTTCCAGATCTTGGTGGTGGTAATAGTGGCACTAGGTTTTGCGTTAATAATTTTCTTCCCCTTGTCATTTCCTTTGTCGGGTTCTGGTTCAGATTCGGAGCACGCATCAGACTTTGAAGCTGTCAACTTGGCCACTAATGACTGCTTGGTGCCACACTCATTTGTGTTGTGAGTGGGGCTCTTGTGGAACTCACACCAGTTTCCCGTGTCCTTCTTCATCTTCGTGGTGCCGTCCTTTTCTTGCAGCTTATGTGGTTTGTCCTCAGTCACTCCACCTTGGTTTTGTCCTTTGTTCTATGTTTTGGGGGAAATTTTGTTCTGCTTCTGATTCACAGATCCAAAGTCAAGCTTCTTTTGTTTAAAATTTTGTTCAATCTTGAAAACATATCAGTATGTTGCACCTAGTGAGGAGATGTCCCGAAATTCCATTTCCTCCTGAATGCAATTTTGCAAACAGTGTGATAATTAAGAACCAGATGTCACTCAGAGTCTTTAATACCCAATTTTGTGCATAGAGTATGAAAAATATTTGTGAGCTCATGCACATCTTGGTCCCTTTGTTTCTGTAGTGTGGTCCATTTTATGTACTTGTCCTCATAGCTCCCCACAAGGTAAAATTATTCATTGACAATGTCTCAGAAAGAGTCCTAAGAGGAGGTGGTTATAAACATAGATGGTTCCCCAACCCTTTTCTCATAGTAATTTTCCCACTAGTCCTTGACAGGGGGGTCAGCCTTAAGCAGTGCAAAACTATCTTCTCCCTACCAGGTAAACTATGGATTGAAAAATAACCTTCCAACAGATTCAACAATTTATCTACAACTTCTGCATCTATTTTGCCTTTGAATATAGGGATATCAAAGTTCACTTGTATCTTGAAGGGGTAGCACCTACAAAGTGACTGTTGGATGAAGATGTGTTGCCGGTGGGCATCCACCAAAGGATTTGGGCAAAGTTTTCCATCATCTCATTCCTTTGCCCCTCGAGGGATTCTTCGAGCAAATAGGATCCCTTGCTCCCTCATCTTACTTTTATTCCACCATGAGAGGTTGTCGGTGTTGGTGGGGACGATCTTGAAAAGGCTCAACTAGTTCAAGTCCCAACTCCTTATACCCTGACCTCGTTGGGGACATGCACAGGAAAACAGAGAAATAGAATGTCACTCTGATACCACTCATCTTGATTTATGAAGAAATGAAATGAAATACATATATAAACAAATAAATAGAGATACAACAAAAACAAAACTTCAATTCATTAATAACAAAATACTGAAAATTATTTACATGCAGAATGGAAATAAACTAGCTCAAGCAATGGTAGCTTATCTCTGAGAAGAGATGTGGCAGATACATGCCTTCTGAACTATGTTACAATGAGGCTCGAAGGCCTATTTATTATTTATAAATAATGGAAAACACTAATTGTCCAAAAAACTAACCCTAGGAGATGAAGTGCCAAAAATTTGTGGGCCCCATTGGGGTAAATTGGTACATCAAACTCTCGAGGTTGTAACTTTGGCATACGATCTCTATTTTACGCATACGATACCTCGTTAGAAATATTTTCTTGAGGACTGCAAATTTCAACTACAAACCTAAGGCTATAAGTAGTGGGTTTGCTCATTTTCCAAAAAAACATCATTTAGGGCCTCAAAATGCCTCTGAAAGTTCAGGGCCTGAAAAAAACCCAAAATAGTAAATTGTGCTACAATTAAGAAAACTGAAAGAAACAATGGTGAGGGTCTAATTGAAATAGGTGGGTGGCTACCAATATCCACCTGGATCAACCTAGAACCAAAGACAATGGGTGAGACCAACCTACCCCAATGCGTAGGGATCACACTCTATCCCAAAGTCTGTGACAATAGGTGAGATCAACTTACTGGAGGTAAGGATCACACTCTACCCTATTGACCCTGATCATCCATATTAACCCTAAAGAGTCATATGGTAGAACACTTTCATCCACCAACTTGGACGAGATCGACCTATTGTAAGGGGTAGAGATCACACTCTATCCTAAGTCCCTCAACCCATTGGCCAGATGGGAGAGGTTATCCTATAGAGTGGGAAGGACACTAACTGGGGCATACTCTGAATAAGGGAGAACTAAGGTCTCAACATCCTATCGATTAGAGGTCTCTCATCCCCAGGAGCCCCATGGCTCCATCCCTCACCCTGGGAGCTCAACTGAGGGAGGGAAGAGCATTTATCAATGTTATTGATCAACCCAGACCCTTATTCAAAAGGGTCATATCAACTAGTCCAAGCTTCTCTCTAAAAACCAAGAACTTCCCTTTCAACAAAGCCTTAGTGAGAATATTGGCAATTTTCTTATCTTTCGAAATGTGGAGGAGTCTCACAGATCCTCTCTGCACCATGTCTAATATAATGATATCTAATCTCTATATGTTTGGACTTGTCACGGAACACATGATTCTCTGACAAATGAATCTCACTCTTGTTGTCGCAATAGATGATTATCGTGTCCAAAACCTGCTCAAATAGCTCTCCAAAGAGCTTCCTCAACCAAATTGCTTCACAACTCGCCAGGATGGCTGCAATATACTCAACCTCAACAGTATTAAGGGCTATGGATTTCTACTTCCTTCTCATCCACGATATCATGGCGAATTTGAGAAATAAACAACATCCATAAGTACTCTTCCTATCGACAACACTTCCAACCCAATTGAGATCCATATATCCATGTAGTCTAACATTTCCAACAACATATCTCAATCCAAGGTTAATAATCCCATGTAGATATCTTAATGCATGCTTGGCAGCAACCCAATGTACATGGTGAGGATCGATCATAAACTAGCTCAAAGTGTAACTACAAAGCATGTGTCGGAGCAATTGTTCACATGGAACATTAGAGCACTAACCAGTTATCTATACTCCAAGGGGTTTACTAGGTCTGGTCTGATAACCTCTCCACATAACTTCTTGAAATTCATCTACATAGTTGTAGGCAAGGACTTGCACTCAACCATGCCAAATCTCTCTAGCATTTTCACAACATATGTTCCTTGAGAAAGGAAAATCTTTCTCGACTTTTTCCATACTTCTAGTCCTAGGAAATAGTGCATCAAACCAACATATTTCATCTCGAATTTGAAAGCAAAATCCCTCTTACATTTTAGAATGAGAGGGTTTGCACCTGTCAAGAATAAGTCATCAACATGTAATGCCAAAATGAGAGTAATTCCTTGGATTGTTTTGAAGAACAATTTTGGATTAGAACTTCTTCTTGTAAATCCCAACTTCATCTAGTAATTGTTGATGCTAGCATACCAAGCACAAGGAGCTTGATTTAATCCATAAAGAAATTTATTCAATCATCATACATGGGTCTTCTTGTCATGAACTTCAGATATTGGAGGTTGTTTAACATACACTTCGTGAAGCAAACCATCTAAGAACACAATATTAACATCCATTTGATAAAGAGTCCATCCCTGACTGGAAGCAAGGGAAACTATCTAACAAGTTGTTGTATCTTGGGCTACAGGAGAAAATATGCCATCATAATCTTCTCCCTCTTTTTGAGAGAATCCATGGGCTACAAACCTCGCCTTGTATTTTTCAATGCTTCCTTCAACCCCGTGCTTGATCTTGTAGATCCATTTGGAGGTCACCACTGATCTATCCTTTGGTTTAGGCACAACATCCCAAACGTCATTTTTCATAATAGATTCATATTATTCAGCCATAACATCCCTCCAAACTTGTTCCTTCCTGGCTTATTCAAAGCTATGAGGCTCAACTTGAATCATTTTTCTCATAGCAATAACATATGCTTGGTACTTGCATGGCTTCTTGATTTTCCTAAAAGTTCCACCAACAACAACATGTTTCTCAACATCTTGTAGTGTGTCCTTGAGCAAAAGTGGTCTTTTCCTTGTAGGGGGATCGCATGGAGAAGGATCCAAGGGGTCCATAGGCTCCATGTGATAATCAACGATGTCCTTCTCATATTTAAGCATGGAAGGAACTTCTAGAATATCCATATCATCACTCTTGTCTTTAGGAGGAGGAGGCAGAGGGAGGTCCCTTGCTTTTCCAAGGGAAACATCTTCATCGAATGTTACATATTTATTAAAAATCAACCTTCCTCTGACCATAGATATATATTCTAAATTCTTTAAAATCTTTGCTATATCCAAAAAACATACCTTTTCTTCCTATGGCTTCTAGCTTGTTTCTTTTGTCCTTCGGAACATGGAAGTATACGAGGTAGCCAAAAATTTGGAGATGAATAATATTAGGATTGACACCTAAGAATGCTTCCTCGTGGGTCTTGTTGTCTAAAACTTAATGAGGCAACCTGGTTTGAACATATACCACAGTGTTTGTTACTTTAGCCTAAAGGAACTTTGACATCTTTTGATCATGGAGCATGGCTCAGGAAACTTTCACAATGGCTTTGTTCTTTCTCTCAACCACTCCATTTTGTTCGGGAGTGTAGGGCACAATAGTCTCCTTCTTAATTCCTTCCATTTTACAAAGTATATAAATTCATTTGAGATGTATTTCCTGTCGTTGTCGGACCTGAAGGTCTTTATTTTCTTCCCTGTATGATTTTAAACCAAAGCCTAGAAATCCTTAAAATCCTTGAATATTTTAAATGATTCAAATAATATATTAATGTCTTCCTTGAGAAATTGTTTATGAATGTGATGTAATATACATGGCCACCAAGTGAATGCAGAAGAATTAGACCACATATATCAGAATGAATGAGATGAAGGACATATTTTGTCTTTTTCTCACTAGAGGGGAATGGTCCCCTTGTCTTCTTTCCATTGGCACACCCTGGACATATACCATCATGATGGGCTTGAACATCGGGGATCCCAAAGACCAACTTATTCAATTTTGGAAGAGAATCATATTGTAGATGGGACAACCTTCGTTGCCACAACTTGCTTTGATGATTTATATTATGGACCATTGCTAGAAGGGGTCTTCCAGTGGCTCTATAGAGTCCTTCAAACCTAGATCCAATGTGAAGGAATTTCTCATATAGGATCCAATAGGCCAAATCAATACTTTTCCTTTGATGAATTCAACCTTCATTCCTTTATCCTCCAAAATAGATATCGATACCAAATTATTCTTCAATCCCGACACATACATCACATCATGAATAAAATCATATTCCCAAGAGTCTAAATGAAATTTGACAGGGCCAAAACCCTTTATGGGATGAGTGGAGTTGTTACCAAGAATAATCTTCTAATATGTATCCTTCTCTACCAAATTAGAGAGAACCTCCTTATATCCATAGAAGTGATGAGAGGCCCCACTATCAACCAACCAAATATCCCAAGTATCTAGAGGAGATGAACTAGATAATGTGGAAATAAAAATATATTCATATTGATTAGTATCATTGCTTTCAAACCCGGAGTTCCTTGACCTCTTTGGTGGATGATATATATTCATGATCATTCGGAGAGTCTCTTCTTCTTCTTTCATTTCTCCTTCCATCTCTTCTATCATCTCTTCTTTCATACAACCTATTCTTGTTGAAGCCACGATTATTGTTGTAGGACCTTGAAGAGTTTGTTCTTGGAGCATCTCTCTTTTTGGGAGAATCTAGAGAATAGTGACCCTTTCGATGACAATTGTAGCATTCAACATCTCTATCTATCCTTCTTGAATCCTTGGAATCTCGATTGGATTGAGGAGGTATTCTTGATTTATATGGCTTTCCATTTCCTTTCTTCACATTCTTCTTCTTCCCTTGAGCAATGAAGGCAGTGGGTTCTCCTTCATTTAGCCTTTGAATTTTCCCTCTAGATAACATCAATATTTCCTCTTGATTTCATAGAGTAGGTAGCTCATCAAAAGAAGGGATCCTTTCCATATTGTTGATAGAAGTAATGAACATGTCCCATGAAGAAGGAAGGCCACTAAGTGCATTCATCACCAATTCCCTGTCAAGTATAATTCCTTGAGCAGTCTAGAGTTGGTCCTTGATCTCAATGATTCTTATGAAGAATGATTGCATAGTTTCTCCCTTACGCAACTTAGACTCCTTGAGTTGATTTTTCAATTCCATTATGTGGCTCAAATTGTTTACCTCATACATGCCAACAATATTATCATACATTTCTTGGGAAGTATTCAAGGATGAAATATAAACAACTAAATTATCTCTTAAAGAATTGATAATAATCTTCTTAGCTTTAATCTCACCTTTCTTATACTTGGATTTGGCAGCTTGAGAATAATTTTCTAGTGGTGGTGAGATCTTTCCTTCCACGTACTCCAAGACATCATACTCATCTAAAGTGACTTTGATCCCGGTATTTCATGCTACAAAGCCATATGAGTCAACTAGATTTTTATTATCCTTGAAATAAAAGGTAGACATTTTTACCAAAATATTTTCCCCTTTCAACTAGTTGCTTAGAACATGGATGCTATTTCTCTTTGTCTCTTGGGCTTGTCTTCACCTCAACACTAATACCATGTTTTTTTCATCAATTGTTCTATGTTGCAACTATTACTTCAACAATTTCCAATAGCTTCCAATTTAACAATTTCCACTTCTTCAATTTAACCAATGATAGTAGAGAAATAGATAAAACAATTATTCAAATTCACAATGAAATACAACGAAGAGACAAGATACACAATATTTGGTCAATTACCAGGGGGAAACCCCACTAGTGGGAAAACCATTTGCAAATCTTCTTCTCTTAGATTGTCTTCAAATGTTCAGTAGAGAGAGTACAAAATCCAAGAGTCAAAGTCAAACTTTGACTAGCCAATATCCAATATCCTATGAAGTCAAAATGTCACGCTATTTGTCAAATTAGAGACAAGAGAGAGAGAGTCAACAAAATTCAATTGTATTTATGTCCAAGACAACAACGGTCAATAGTAGTGAAGTCAACCCTAACCAGTCCAAAAATTCAATGGTCGACCTACCAAAAGATCTCTATCAAGGCAACAATAAATGTATCCAAGAATTTTGGTCAAATTCAGCCCAAAACAGTCCCAAAACAACCAATTAAACTCGGTAAACATCTACTCTTGCTTCTACGATCAAACTTTCGGTTAAACCATAGTCAACACCATTCAACCTGCCTAGATTTCCTCAATCTTTGTGCCCTCCAATGAAACCTAGAAAAAAATATTCCACTCAAAAATGTAATCAAAGATGGTCAAACAATCCTTAGTCAATGCCTAAAAATAGTCTTGCAATTCGGCCTAATAAAAAATGACTTATAACCTTCGCACATGTGAGAGATACCCTGCAATTCTGAGTTGTACGAACCAATATAATGAGGAGAGAGAAGATATGTTGTGAGTTGATGAAGTGCCAAATGAGGAGGACCCAACTTGTATTTATATGCAACTTGAGGGGTGACATCATATCCTTGAGATGTGTCATTTGACCTAAGGACTACCTTGACAATTTTTTACTTGTGGGATTGACCTCAAAAATCCACTTTTCGTTATCTGAATTGAGTGATTCAAAAGTCAATTTTGGTCCTCTTGAAAAGAGGAATTCAATGCAATGGTTGGAATTTGTCATTACGCTGCCAAATTAACAACTTGACCTTACATTACCATAATTTTTGTTTGTGCCATTATTACCATAGCTTTCTCCTTACTCCTCTCCCACATTTGGAAATAATCCCCCTGTTGTATATAATGAGCCATCATATGTAAACCTGCATGCTCCATAATTCTAATTAAGGACACCTTGCATCCATATATTACATAAATTTTTTATTCATCAAATGGATTATGGGATTAGAAAATAGCTAATTTGTTCATTTATGAGCAAGGTTCCAACCTCCTTTTCATTTCCTCTATTTTCCATTAGATCTTCTTGTTGATTATTTTGCCGCAAAATATGGAATATAGAGAATTCAACCGCGCGTTTCAAGAGAAGCCAGATTCTTTGAAGAATGGAATTTAATTTTCCATTCATTGGGTTGGAAATTTTAATGAGATGGGAAATAATATTTTTGGAATCCCCAATAATGATAAATGACTAATTCATTATGGAATTTTCTTTAATTATACCTTGTAGGAGACTGTAAGCTTTTGCCTAGTTATTTGTTGTCACATCTAAGCTCCAAGCATAAGAAAGTTTTGCTTATCTTCAAGGCATAAGATAACCTACTCTCCCACTCTACTCTTGTCACCCAAGGTTTTCAATTATAGGATTGAAAAAGATGCATGATATTAATATTTACCATAGTATATGATAATCAATTAACTATGTGTTTGTTCAACATTTTCCATTTGATTCCAATAATACCATTATTTTATTAGTCCCTACTTGGCGAAAGACAATAGTTTTTGGTGAAGAGTCAAATTCCATTTACAAGTTATTAATTAAGCATTTGTTTTGAAATGATATTTCAAATTTTTAAAGTTCAATTATTTTTTTTAATGAAAATTAAAATTGTTTATTGAATATTACATTCAATACATTCAATTTTTATTGGCCAAACCATCACGAGGGAAATTAATTATCCCCTGGGTATTCAAGTTTTTTTATTTTTATTATTTTTTATTTTTTAAATTATAAGTAAAAAAATTGTTTTTCATACTAATAATTTTAAATGATATGAATAACCACTTATATCCTATTTTAATTGGGTTCAAAACCATATTAAATGCTCTGTTATTTCCTCAACCAACCATGCAAGTTTTTCATGCAATTTTTGGGGAATGGATGTATTGTTTTAATTGTAATGGATGTCCAAGCAACATCGAGCAGTAAATTCTCCACTACCTGCATTGATTTGAATTTCAACCTTTTTTTTTCATTTACCGAAATCACCTTTGGAAAATCTCTCAGGATTACAGAGAGGGACTTGTGGGGACAAAACCTCCACACGTAGCTGTTGGACCACAAACTCAAGACATAGTCTTCCTCCACACGTAGCCATTGGACCACAACCTCAAGACATAGCTGTTGAGGATTTCACTTAAAGTTGAACCTAATCGCCTTTGAATATTTCACTCCCAGTTGAAACCTATTGCCTTCTTTTCTTTACGAATAATTTGTATTTCCCACCATCTCCGATTTACCAATAATTTACATTGCCAGGAACCATGAATCTATAATGAATTGCATTAATGGAAATGGGAATCTATAATGTTGCATTGCCAGGAGCTTTGCAACATAAGGTAGCACATGAAAACACATAATTTCTCTAGTTTAAATATGTTTGATTCCAGTTAAAAGCATTTATTTTTCATAAATTTAAATTTAAATCTATAATGCATCATCTAATATGATCCTAAGAGGTTTCTTTTCCATATATCTTTGGAAACATCAAAGGAAAGATTCCTTGCATCCCTATAGTAGTTCTAGGACTATATCCAACTTAGAAAAATCCATGAGGTCTTGGTTTTACTATTAATATCTCACTATGGGATTCAAAATTGAACTACTATTATTGTGGGCCACTCATAAGTATGCTCCACTACTACACTAGTTTGACTGCTACCACCTTGACTATTATTTCAATCAAAATGAAAAACAATGGAATTTACTATAGGTACATGGTTTTGCATAAATTCTTAGTGTGTGGTTGATACTAGTTGTAATTATATATTAAGGTAGGTTTCTTACTTTGATTTCTAGCAAATAGTTCTAAATTCCACTAGATGGAGGGCCTAGAAACAACATGCAAGCATCAAGTTTCATCAACCATCTTATCTAGTTAAAGGAAAAAAAATCAACTCACTCTCTCCCATTTCTATATTAGTATATTTATTATTCTTTTGGGTGCCAACCATCACCCTTTCCAAATGACTAGTGGGATCCATACAAATATGGCTATGAATGCTAATTTTCAACTATTCCTACCTCTACAATTGACTATCAAACCAAAAATGATGTCCCCAACTTGGGTAATCTACAATATGAGGAATACAAGGTTGAACACCCTTAACAACTAGAGGTGAAACACCTTGAACCAACATCACTGAGTGATATGTTAGTAAGAGGTGGAATCTTAACAAATAAACTACTATTTTCCTAGGTTTAATCATATAGAAGTTAAATATTTTTTCTTATTTTTCTACAATTTTTCATAATGTTTTGTTGTTAAAAAATTTCTAATTTTCTTGGATTTTCTTCATATTGTTCTTGCATTAACAAGTGAGTTGTTCATTATCATGCAATAGTTTGTTCCAAATGCAAATGATTAGAATATTTGAGTTGCTCATTACCATGCAATAGTTCGTTCCCAGAGTGACTTGCAAATGACATCATTTTATCCTTCCAATTGCAAATTATACATTACAATTCGACTATAACAACTCTAAAACTTCGCTATATGAGGAGCACCAACTAGGGAACAACAAAATAGTTTTTTTGGGCACTCCTGTGATGACGAGATATTATCTTGAAATTTTTTTCCTTGCAAATTGAGATCCAATAACTGCTCAAATTTTTAGAACAAGTCCATAGTACTTCCACCAAATTTATTCCCTTGAAGAAATAGATATTCCAATTGTTTTAGAATGGCTATCTACCTTTCCATTGAGACATTTAGTGAATTAAAACCCAAATCAATATACTCCAAAGGATGGTATTTACCAAGTTTTGAAGGTAGCAAGCTCATCAAATTATTGGAAGAGAGATTGAGTAGCTAGATATTGAAGAGTTTCCCCAAATTTGGAGAAATGATTTTACTGAATTTACTCATAGACAAGCCAATGGAACTCAAATTTTTTCTTTTCACTAAACTTGAAGGTATTTCACCTTGCAAATTATTATCCTTCATATCTAGATAATCAATCTAAAAGTTCAAACCTAAAAAAATAGATATAGATAATGCTAATTAATTAGTTGTAACTGAATCTCAATCACCACAAGCTTTCTCACTTCCCAATCTATGTTGGAATTGCTCATTCGAAAATATCATTTCCCATCAATAGAAGTTCCAACCAGCTACAAGAACAAATTATCGGAGGTATTGTTTTAATGAGGCAATTTCTAAACATGGCATGCTTCACTTCTATTTAATTTGCTACCTTATAACATTTCTACACACCAAGCGAATATCCAAAATGAGGTGCATTAGTTTGAGTTGTGTTTGATCTAAGTAGAGAGAACTATGGTGTATGTTCAACGAGTATCCATAATGAAATGCATTAGTTTTAATTGTGTTTGATCTAAGTAGAAACAACTATGGTGTATGTTCAACATCATGATTATTATGATGGAACTACAAAGTCTCTACATTTTGTAATGTTATTGGTATAAAAAATCACTTCAACCACACACCTTTCTAACGTTGCCATCTAACTCTGGATTAAGATGGGTGCAATAAAAAAAGAATAACCTCATTAAGTGGGCCAAGGAAAACTACGATGAAGAGGTGCACTCATGTGAAGAATGCTTGCATCATTAATTCCATTGATAATAGTTTTTTATCATTATTTTTTATTTAAATTCATTTCTATGTATTATATTCCATATTTTATCATTTATATCTTTGATTATGATAAAAAGGAGCAAGTTTGGATATATCAAGATCTGATTTTGTGTCATTTTTGTGAACATAATATGTGATAATCTCTCCGATCCCAAAATATGCCAGAATAAAGATATGTTTGGAAGAAAAGTGGGAGAAACTTTTGATATGACAGTTACCCACTCACCTTTGGGCTGGAATTTTTTGCTGGTCATTATCACTCCACCATTTCCATAATAATTTGACCTCACCCACAATGTTCTTTGCTGGTCATTATCACTCCACTTTTATGCAACTCCATTTACGATTTCCTGGTGGTAGGTATCTCTAACTTTGGAGAACTCAAGTTTGGCCTACTCTTTCTATTCCTGGAAGGGCTCTACTATGTTCCCCCTTTGTCCTTTTAGTATCCTCTTCTTCTTTGACCTCATAGACTTGTCCATGGCTATCGCTTCCGCTTGCTTCTTCTGTGTGAACGTTTTCTCCAGTCGTTTTTTTTTTTCAATCTACAACGTGATAGTGATGGCCACACATTGAGTAGGTTGTGTAAGTATGCGATAGTTAATTTCCAATTAAATTGTTGCAGTGTGGTTGGATTTTAAGTTGTTAACATTGCAAATTGAGAAATAAATTTATCAGCTTAATTTTTTATTGGCTAAATTTAGTCAGCATTGAGATCAATAAACCACCTCATAGTTTCTTCCAATAAAATCATTTATTAGAGTCGAAGGAGATTGATTATATAACAAATAAAGAAATTCCATGAAGTGTTTCTGCATTATAAATAACATATGTTTGGAACTATATATTTGTCATACAAGACTTGTATTCTTCCCAAAGGAGGCACTATGCACAAAAGGGACAAGAGAATGTGTGTTCAAGTATACCACATGTCTAAATGGTATGGTTTGGATTGCATTGCTATGGAACTAATATTTTAGTTAATCATTTTAATATCTGAAAATTTATAAGAATTCTTGTTAATTTATCTTTTATTTATCACATATTGAGATTGTGAAATGCTCCACATTACGATTTAAAGGAATCAATTAGATTTCACTGACAAGAATGTGATACAATTAATAATTGACCCATAATGAAAACATTATCTTATTTTTACAAGATTAAACAATGTTCGAACAAGATATCCATTTTAGAAGAGAAATTGATAGTTTATGGAATTTCATTACTTCACCATTGTTATTGTTCAACAGTTAGACAATGAGATTCGAGACATTATGATCAGAACATTGATATACAATCTCCTTTATATTATTCACCTAGTTCTGCTTTGCATTGCGACCTTTTCCTCCACTGTAGAAGGCAAGGACTAGCTGCTTTGTAGTTATCTCCCTTGTTTCTTAACTAAGAACTTACATTGGGCCAACATATATCTCTAAATGGTGCTAGGCAGTGATTTACCTTCATCTCACTTATAATAGCTTAAATGTTAGAAGATGTTATATGTCTAATAATTTGTCTCATAAGCTCGTTTGTGTTACTGGTGGTTCATGTCATAGTTTTGTTTGTTAACTATTTCACTATTATGTTAGGTAGAGTGTGTCCTTAGGAAGATAATATTATTTTATGCTCTATGAGCTTATTAAATATTAGTTGGGTGATGTTCTCTTATAGATCCAACATGAGGAATCGAGGGCTACTAAGTTCCACAAACATATGAAATAAGAAATGGGTAACCACATATGAATTAAGGATGAAACAATAATATTGGAATAACCCATAAATAATCACATAGTTATAACATCATACACGAAGTTTATGCCCATTCTAGAGGAAAAATAGAGGTTCAATCACACATTTTGAAGCTACAATCATAATTTCAAGGAAAAATGCATTCCAAGCTAACCAAGTTAGATGGAGAGGGCTTCCTTATATCTCTAGGAGATAGAGCCTTGGTCTGCATTGAATTTATAGGTTGGCTTGTTTAGGGAACAATTGTCCAAGGAAACTACAAGGAAGATTAAACTCAAATGGATTGGGTTAAAATTTAATCCTCTTCTCCTATTACATCCCACACCTATAAGACAACTAGGAAAGGAGAAGTAGAAGAAACATTGGAAACAAGTAGAGTAGGTCGAAGGGCACCATGGAAGAGGTGGAGTTACTTAGCTTGTGCCTTATAATCTCAGAAAAGTATGCATGAAGCATCAATATGAGACATTTGAAGAGGCAAAATAAACAAAAGGATTAGGGAGGCCTTTCTTATTACAAAAGGGTGTGAAAAACCTCTAAGTTAGAGGGTGATGATGGAAAATTAAATGATGGACCCTTGGGGCCCATCTTCTAGTTGATATGAACCTTTTTTTAGGATTAATTCATACATTACTTGTAAAAGGAATATGGTAAATATCAAAATCTTAGGCTAGGTGTAAAGACTATTATGAACGATTGGGCTTTTCAATTATGTGATATACTTTGGTTTAAATTATTATTTTGATATATTAGTGCATTCTTGAGGTTGTGCTAATAATTTGTACAAGTACGTAAAATCCTAAAGGTGGTCTCCATCAAATTCCACATTAGAGAAAACAGGATCATGCCCCACTCTCCAGCCTCCAAAGAATCCAAGCATTTAGAGTACTCAAGTCACTCAAGTTGGCAAGATCATAGTTTGATTTATTGATAGAGGAAATTCAAATTAAGGAGTGAAGTTTGGTACTTGAAACAAGGATCCCTAATTCTAGGGGTCCCAGAGACAAGTGCGGGAGCTATTCAAGTCTTTGTTTTTGGCATAAGTACTTTCATAAGTGATATTACATTTGCATTCTAGAGGAATACTCTACTATCATGATCATCATTTCTAAATGAATAACTTGTATTTTCAAATCTTGAGCACTTAGTGGTTTTACTAAGTCTTCTTATAAATATATTGAGTACGTCCCACACAAATCTATGCAAGGAACTATCATTGTTGTCATTTTCTCATTTATGTAGTAGCTTACAATTTATTATAGTAGTTTCATGCAAGTTATTACAACATTTTTATTTCTTTATTTCATTTCATTTCAATCTATTTCAATCCTACAATTTTTCTTTTGGTCTATTACATTTTTCATCTCTTCAATTTATGGTGCTCGACATCTTAAATAATCTCATTGGATCTAAAATAATCACTAGATAATATTCTTAACACAATCATTGATCCTACGTATGATGTCTTCTTTCTCTTTAGAATGGTGATAAACACTTCCATTATACCCTATTCTTGATGTTTTTGAATAGGGATACAAGAGTACAGACCACCAACCTTTGAGGGTGAAGTGATAGGAAATAAAAAGCTAACATTTAACATATTTCCTACTATTAGATTGAATTTTCACTCTTTATTTTCAACATCACATAATTACAAGTTTCTAGATAGTGTAGATATAAATATTTGAATAGGGTCTTACAACTGGCTTAATGTACATGATGACGGAGAGGTTGTTATTTTATGACACATAACCTTATCAATTGCCAAGACATATATTGAATAATCACTATAGAAACCATATAAGTGGCCCTATAACCTATCCTACTCCTAAATAGAAGGAATAAAGGTAATGAACAAATCTGCATAAAAGAAAAGGAAAAAAAATTCAAGCCATCCTTAGGTTACACAATGCTCATAAGTTAATTATAAAACAAATTACATTACTGTAGTTGCACATATAGTGCATAGTACCTCGTCAAAGAAGCACATCCACATATTGAATGAATTAAATTCAAGATAACGATTTCAACAATCTTGTTGTAATTCTTTGGCTCACCAAAATCCTTTATAATTCCTCCTTCATTATCTGATAGTTTCCCAATAAATTAGGGGTTTTGGCCCCTTTATAATTTCTCACATGCTTATCTTTTATGAAATAATTATTTGGTTACTATTACCCACCAAAATGTGGGTAACCCCGTAGGAGAATTTTGTTCTCCTCCTTTGGACAACCAACCAACCAACAACCCTACATTTCTCAGTACATGACATTGTGAGAAGATCCTCAACCATTTGCACCAATCAGATATCTCTCTCTCATTTGGCATTCCTTTTGAAGAAGGGTGGGTTATCCTTTGATAGGTACTTTAACCACATTGAAATTATATGATTTTACTTAACATTTTTGGAATTCTAATATGAATAAAGGGGTGATCCAGATGATTGAACAATATTGATTGTAAACTTGTTCTCTCACTTCAATAGGGATGTCAGTTTTTGACCCTAGTCCAATGGGACCTCCTCTAAGGCCTTAGGGTTATAAGAGGGTGTTGTGTTGGGTGTGGAGCCTGGATATCTTCTTGATTGTTTAGATATTTTGTGTTTCATTTGTGGTGGATCCATGTTCCTAATGGGGTGACAATGTTTCTTGCTTAATCACCGTTAGGGCGGTTTAGGGGGACAATGATGACTTTTATGATCCCCCCCTAGAAGAGGTTCAAGGGAAATTCCCCCCACAGTGCCTTGTAAAATATTGTAATTTTGTAGTCAATCTAGGTCGTTCATTAGGTAGATGATCTGATGGTAGAAGTTATGTTAATTTAGGGTTTTTCCCGCTAAAAGGAAACCCTCGGTCTATATGAGGGAAGTGTATTGTGGTTGTATTATTATTTTGAGAGAGAAAGAGAGAAGAGACTGTGCGAGAGCAAAGATGAAATTATAGTGGATTTGTTGTAGGTTGTATCTCTTCATTTTGTTGGATAATATAAGAGGAAGGAATAGTTATTTCTTTATGGACGTAGCCCAAATTGGGTGAACCACGGAAATTTGTGTCTCTCATATTCTATGCATTTATGTATTTGTGTTTCCACAATATTTTGTGTATTTAATTACTCTGTTAATTAATTTCTAACATGTTGATGGTGTTAGACCCACCAACATTCATGAGGTCTCCCTGATATGAAGTCCCAATTAGACTTCACACTGTTTGGAGTAGGAGCCTCATCCGAAATGTGACTTGGTTGTTGAAATAGTGAGTTTTAGTGTTATGCCTTGGCTTGCGATAGCGTATAGGATGACGTATTCTTGAGTTTGGTGAAGCAAGTGTATAACTATGTGAAGGGTCAAGTGTGATACATGATAGGTTCTAACAAAACAAGGGGAAAGAAAGTGAACCTCTTAGAAGCCTGTAATAGTATGCAACTTGAAAGGAACACACGAGCATAAAAGAAATCATGCGTTAACCTGCAAAATAATTCACAAGATAACCAGGATTGAAATATACAACAACACACATTCAACAAGATTTAGACTAATGCAAATGAAATATATCATAAGAATTAACGTAAATGAAATAATATATATTGCAAACAAAAAAGAATAGTCCTACTATATTCACAACATAGCTCTGAGTTTTTATTAAAGTGAAAGTCCCAAGCATACATATACAATTGACGAACCACTAGTCCAAATAGTGAAACATGAAGAAAACACTTACTCCTCCAAAAAAAATATACTCCCTCTATGCTAATGAGAAGCCAAGGCTCTCAACAAAACTCCCAAGCTTCTGATCATAAGCCAAAATCCCAGCCAAAATCCCCTTATAAGAAAAGGGGTGACTATTCATCTCCCTATGTGATTCTTTGACTTTGCTCATGACTGTTTGACTTCCTCCAACCTTGAACTTTGGATTTCATTACAAAATGACTCTTCACATTCCACAATTGACACTTTGAAATTCACTTAGAATTAATTAAAAGATAATATTCAATATGCTCATACCCATATAAGACCAAATTGGGTAGAGTCAATTAGACAACCTAATAAGACAAAACAAGTCAAGCTTGAGTTTGGGGAAACTCCATCTCAACCAATTAAAGTTGCAGTTTCTTAGTCACATAGTGGTACCAAGCTTACAATATGGTCATACCCATATAAGAACAAATTGGGTAGAGTCAATTAGACAACCTAATAAGACAAAACAAGTCAAGCTTGAGTTTGGGGAAACTCCATCTCAACCAATTAAACTTGTATTTTCTTGGTCACATAGTGGTACTATGTGATAACTTCCCCAAACTATGCGATGGGATCAGGTTGGAAGCAAACTCTAGCTTCCATTACATCTAGGTAACTACTTTGGAACCGGTATGAATTTCCTTCTTTAGAAAGAGCAATATGGTGTTGATCTGGACAGGGCCACCAATATACTTCTGCATATTATGCTTGTTCATCTCCATATCTTCCTTGGTGGAAATCTGTCTGAGCTGGTCCAAGAATTCTTCAACCTCCTGCCTGACTTTGTTCCTGCCTTCGACTTCGGTGAGTGAGCCAACTAAAGGGATCTTATGTGATTTCACCATGAAATCCATGCTATTGTATAATCGTGAATATGAGGTTTGACTGTTGGCGATGAATGAGGCGAGATGTTTGTTACTCTGGATGAGCATCTGAAATTGTTTTTTCTCCAACTCGGCTTATTTCCTTGTTTTATTTACCAATTCAGACGATGCCCCTTTGTGTTGCATTGACCATTCATACATGATAGTGATGGTTGTATGAAAAACCTTGAGGTATTTAGCATTAAATTTTCACTTATGTTGCATGTCGTGCAATTTGACAACTACTTTATGCACGAAGACAAGCTCCTCATAAAGGCTCTTCATGGTCTCTCCGAATGTCAATACTTCACCAAGTATGGTTGTCTTAATTTCTTCAAAATATACCCATGCAGGAGATGCTTTTTGAACCTCTTCATGGATCTACTCAATTTGTTGCCTTGCAGCCTATAAGTTCTTTTCCATTTGTCTGTCCTCGACCATGAGATACTCCATGTTTGATTTGGTAGCACCTGCGAAGGCCAAGTTTCCTACAACAATGGCTTATGGATTCCTCCTAGTATTTGTCACAATCACCATTTCTCTAATGAACAGAGGATATGTAAGATCATCTGGAAAGCGTTTATCTCTCACTTGTAAAACCTTCTTATGAAGCTCATCATAAGTTAGATTTTACATATCCATGACCATACCATGATTAGGAGGAACAATTACCTATTCTTCACTTGGAGTTTGCTTTGCTATCGGAGGAGGAGGAGACTGAATGGTGATCTGCTAAGTGCTCGACATAAGATAAAAATTTTGGTTTAGTGACTCTAGTTCCACCTCCATCTCTTGAATTACAATCATATATTCAATTTCTTTAGCAATTTCCTTCTTTCGCAATTTTTTTCTCTCTTCTTCTAGTATTTGATTGTGTTCTTGTTCTTCAACTAGTTTTCGTGTTGCTTCTTCCTCTTGTATTTTCCGAATTTCTTCTTCTTGTTGTTTATGAATTTATTCCTCCAATATTTTTCGCTCTTGTTCTTTGTTATGTTTCAATTCTTCTTCCTACTTCATTTTTTTCCTCTTCTTTTCTACTACTATGGCCGCTTTCAAGATGATTGGATCCGCTTTCATCTTGTGGATCTACTCTTCCACTAGACTATGTGAAACCTTCCTCTTGCTCTTTTCACACACTAGGTTGTGCCTTTCCGCTGAACTACCTTTGGAGTGAATTCTCTCTGAGGAGAAACCTGTGGTGTTCATGTTAAGTTGATTGGTTCGCAGGTCTTAGATGCATTGTAACAATTCTTCATCCTCTCCTCCTCGGGCCTGTAAAATGTCTCGCTTAGACATTGGAAATGAATCTTTGCATATTGTTCTTTTCAAACATTCCTAGGATCATACGGATTGAATTCCAAACAACTGAATGTGAATTTATCTATATCCTTGCTATCGGTGTCAGCAACCTTCAAATTCGTGATCTCGTAAAATCCAATTTGTAAAGGAAGAGTGGGCCAAGGTGCTTTCTTCTTCATTTGTAAAAATCCTGATAACCCTATGGAAATATGATAAGAAACTTCTTACATGACCAACTTGTTGGTGGAATACCTCGATAGAAGATGTGGATACTTCTAATCGCCAAACAATCTAATATAAGTGCCATCTGGTGAGGCAAACCAATCCGCTAATTCAAGCACGATTTCCATTTCCCCACAAGACATGCAAGGTGTCTCTTCCTCAAACATTGTCTTGTACAATGGAATGAGGAAGTGATCATTCAACTTTTCAATTACACCTTTGTAGTTTCACTTCAAAAGCAGCTTCTAATAAATGTGCACGACAATTTCTCTTAGTGACCAGGTCCAACTCATGTTAGGAAATTAATTTTGAGTACATATTTCATGCAACAAGTAAGAATACATGTAGAACCTAGCTTGCTTACCCTTAGGGGGGTTATTAGCATTAGTCACATGAATTCTCAACTGTTGATCCAACAAATCTGACTAGTTGAATTGTTTTCCTTCATTCACTACCTGATTAAGCAAGAATGCCCAACTTTTTGGAAAGGTCTCAGTACTTCTTTGACCATAGATTTGACAACATAATACTATCAAGTATTGATAGTCCTTCTTGAGATATTGGGTCTTGTAAGTGTTGTTGGGTGTCTAGCGGAATTTGGAAGGCTCTTTCACCCAGCCTTTAATGACATCCTTTGTGCTCGAGTAGCTAGTGACTACATAAAATTGGGAACTCATGTATGATTCTAGCACTAGTAAATGATACATAAGTTGATAGTGGTGTGCCATAAAAGAGGCACGCCTTTGTCCATTGGAACTAATGAGAGTCATGGTCTTGGTATCCGTACATGATAGAATCCAGTTGACAACGTATGCACATGGAAAAACTGGGTACCTACATGCAATCTTGTGTAATCCTGACCTTTGGACATTGATGTAAACATGCCGGTCTTCAATATCTTCTTTGAAACTATTTGCTAAGAATACTTCATTCACCTTATGCAATGTAATGTATGAATCTTTCTCTATGAAAAACTGAGTGTCTGAGAAAATTGGCGAGTTCACTGGAATACTCTCAACTGCCTCCCTAGTGCTTATTTTTGTAGTGTCCTTTGAGATAGATCTCTTGGGAGCCATAGTAGAAGTCACTAATTAAGAGAAGAGCTAAAAAATTGCAGAACCTATAGGAGAAAAATGTACTCATGGCAAGCGTAAGTTAGCTCAAGCAAAACAACTCACAAAGCAAGATCAAGGCAATGACCATAAGTATGAGAGGAAGAAATGTGCAATTCTTGGACCGAAGGGAAGAGGTTGAGCTTAGGAACTATGTATTGCACAAGTCTCAGTAGTTAAGGGAGAGGCTTGAGGCTTAAGATTGTGCAATGTGCAGTCTTAGCCTAGGAAAAATTAGGAAGAGACTACGCATTATGTGGTATCAGTGGCCAAGGGTGAGGCTTGAGCCCTAGAACTGTGCAATTGGGCAAGCCAGGGACTATGAATTACACAGTATTAGAATCCAAGCATGAGGCTTGAGCCTTAGAGTTTTCAAATGAGTAGTTGGAGATGGAAACTACTAGCCAATTAAAGGCAGATCTACCTGAGAAGGAGATGGGGAAGTGGCAGATCTAAGTGATAGTGAAAAAGAGTGTAGATCTGACTAAGGGTAATATAGATCAATGAGAATCAAGTGAATAAAATCAATATGCAAAAGGAAAAACAAACATGCACAGGGAGGCGTCGTAACGACGACCACTAATGAGCAAAAAAAGAAGTTGATGTGACACTTGTAAAAAGTGAACGACAGAATGAACCAACATTTGTACAAGCTAATATAAGTTAAAATTCTAGCTACGATGAAAAAAACATGCAAAACAACACTCACAAAAGAGAAACAACAAAAAGAGCGACAAAAGAGGAAAAAAGAAAAAATCACCTGGAAGTGCCAGAAACTTCACCATAGGGTCCTTGATCTCCTTGGAAAGGCTAGAGCTCGAAGATTGAATGTGAAAATGATCTCTAGGGGTGTCTATTATATAGATATAGGTTAGGCTAAGGTTTATGATGTGCATGCCTAAAATCAAGGAAAAAACAACACTTGGAGGAAAGTAAAAATAACAACTCGTGCCACTCTTCGAGAAACTAATTGTCCACTACCTATTTTCTAGGGATTGCATTTTTTTTTTGTTTTTTTGTTTTTTTTTTCAAGAAACTGGTTATTCACACTGCTAAGAAGGATTACGCAATTCCCAATGAAAAGGGATTGGGCAATTCCTTGGCTCAGTGATTTGCGTAGTTTCTGGGGGTAGGGAAATATTTTGTGCAGTTTCTAAGCTAAAGGTTGGCCTACCTCTCAATATTGTGCAATTTATGAGCTCAAGGTTGGCGTACCTCTCAAGATTGTGTAATTTTTTAGGGGAATACTAGCAATGTTGCAAGGTCAAGATGTGAGATGGATTTTGTTTGAAAAGGTTCAGATTGGGATAAAAGAAGACATCACAAGCATTACATGAATTTCTAAGTCTTAACATAGCATGAAAACTTAACAACAACGAATGATGGGCTCCTGTGGGCAAAAGGGAGGCTCCAAAATCTAATCATGGGCAATATTTTGGAGGGTGGTTGTAACAGCTACAATAGAGTGGCACTACTTAGGAGTCTTGGATTGAAGTAGCATGTCCATGATATTCCATACCTACCACTTTCCATAATTCCCTATAATTCATCTACATTCTTCAGGGTTCTTGTCATTCATTCATTGGGATTGGAACCTTCTTATCGTCATCCTTAAGTCTGGGCCAAAAAATTTTCCTTGAAATTTAATGGAGCTAAAAGAATGATAAAAGCATAAGATGGACATAATGAACGAAAAATAAAGTTAAAATGAAAAATATGGATGGGGAATCCTTTAGTACATGCGAAAAATCCTAGCATGAGCTCTACTCCCCTCATTAGACATAACCTAGCTTGCTGAGGACTTGATGCTCCATCACATAACAAAAAAAGTCTTGCATGTCCCAACCCCGATGAGCAATAAATTGTCTCATCATTAAGAGATAAATAAATTCTAAATCATTAAGGCAAGTTTGGGCTACTAAGTTATGCTCCCATTCAAATAATTATCCAAAAGAAGTAAAAGGTGCACTAGAGGGATGAAAAAAGTAGGTTGAGGAAAAGGATAACTCATGCTTCCACTAATTCTCCCTCCTTACATCTATACACTTGGGATGTTGTACCTCCATTAGAGAGATCCATGGTCATGGCACATTCCCTGAAGTCCTTCCCTACATTTCCACTATTATCAGAAGAACCTATGGATTGAACATTTGACCTAGTACTTGTTACATCCAATTATGGTTTGGAAACACCTAATAGGGTTCACCATTTAGCCATCCCTAACACAAGAAGGGAACACTTTTATGGGACTTGGCCCAGTTATACATTTGAAGGTGATATCAATTTGAAGTATTATTCTACCCCAAGCATTAAGTATGGTCCACCATGATGCATCTATGGTTATTTTCCCTAATGATTGGTGACATTCACTGGATCTAGAGATGGTTTTTCTAGGTGATTCTTCACATATTAGTAGATTCCTTTCAAGGAACCTTCTATCACTCCACTGCACAGTATTTCCAAGACATTTTATAACTTCCATAGAGTGGCGATGACCCCGCAGATGCAAAATTTCCCCTCCAAAGTAGAGTGTTATAGGCCATTTTGTCACATCTAATCAATAAGCCTACAAACTAGATCAATCAACATCCATGAACATGTTGTCATCATCCCTTCACAAATCCCTAAGCATGACCTTTCCAAAAATTCCTAGTTTATAGGATTAATTGCTCAAAATCAATGTTTTTAGCCGTAACACACCCTATCCCTTTATCCACCTTCATTTAACACTAGTTTCTCCCTTCCACACCAGCGTTGGTTAGCACTTGTTCCTCCCTTCTACAAGTGCAATGATTCTAGAAATTTTGGAAAATTAAAAATAAGTCTGAAGCTTCCTCTTCCAGAAGATTCCAAGGGTTGTTTTAACCATTTAAAATGGATAAGAAGCTCGAATCCTATCTAATCCTACCTTGGATACTTCACATTTTATCCTTTAGCTCATCCTCCCATCATATGTGGATCTCAAGCCCATAATGGTAAATCCTAAACTACCATCCCTCACCTATAAATTTACTTCCATCCATAGCATCAGAGTTGGTTTTTAGAGATTGATTGTGCCCTTGTGTTTTTGCCTTGAACCTAAAGAAGTCACCATCTTCATGCATTATGGTTGACATTGAGGTGTGCTTTGTGACAAGGAAGGGCAAGTCAACTTGGGGATACATCTACAAGATCAACTACTGTTTATGGTTGTAAAATATCTCTTATTTATATTAATACAAAGATTATCTTGTTTTCCTATATTTTTTGTGTTATGTTTTCACTCATATATTTCAATGCCTTGTTGATTCATTGAATAGAGATGTTAGACTATGCTACTTGGTTGTTGTGGATCCTTTGCTTGTTTTAGTCGTGTGTGCATGTTCTAATTATAGCACTTAGAGCTACAATTGGAGCTAGAAAGAGAGGAGGGAAGTAAATATTGCTACATATTCAAGGTAGGCCTCTTCCCATTCTTTAACTTCTATAAGGAAAACTTTATATTATTTGTCTTTTATTGTTCTACACCAGTCCACTAGGTCTAGGGGATTCACCTTTGACCGCAATCGTAAATTCTACATAACAGAGAGAATTCGGTAATTTGATGATTCCAAAAGATGATTGACACCCCAGAGCACCCCCAAATGTTAAAATGTTTATCTCATATTTCTTGGTGTTGGATTTACTTGATATTGCACCTACTAGACCTAGGATGCCCATTGCTAGGCCTTGACACTATTTGATGAAATTACTTTTTCTAAAGTCTAGATGATGTTGTTCATACATGGGATGAGAAGGGAGGACATGTACTCATTATTTGAGTCCCAATGCCAAAGAGAGAAGGTGCCATGTCACCCATCTATCCCTTTAGAGGATGACCTAGGGCACCCAAATCATGGATTTTGGACATAAAAGCACTTCTTGAGGCTTCTCCTCAGGATTTTAACTTTATCATGGTGGTAGAGAATATCCTTATCCCATTGTACACTTTATTTTGGATTCCATTTCTAAAAAATAAGATGATGTCATGCTTGTAGAGGAAGTCGACCCACACGTGTGGGAATTTATGGTACTATTTTAATGTTTTGAGCTATGAGGCTGGCTTGTAACCTCTTGTTTATGGAACACTCAAAAAGTAAACTTGTTTAAGGGCTTGTAGGCCTAATTATTTTTAGAAAATAGAAGAGATAGACATGTTCTATGTAGAGGATCCATCCACTTCATTTTATCATCATCACATGTGAATTTAGCCTACTTAGAGAGAGTGTGAATTGCCTTGTTTAAATGGCTACTTTGGCACAATGTGATTTTTATGGAGAATTTTATCTTGGAGATTTCTTCTTTCATTGGAGATGGATTTTTTGGATTGAAAGAAGAGTTTCTCGGTGGAATTTGTAAGTTTATTGTTGAATTTTCTATATTTTTCACGTGAAATAATTTAAGTTAGGGTTCTAAAATGTTCCAACTCTAAATGCATATTATTTATTTGAAATATTGGTGAAATATTGCATGTAAAAATCATTCTTCCATGAAACATATAGAATAGCTCCTAGGGGTAATCTTTTGTACTTAATTTCTCCCCTCACAAAAAATGTAGCTACGGTTTTACAAGAGGAATATCAACTTTTCCCCTCTTACTCCAATCAATTTTCATATTCCTTTGAAATTTTCCCTCGAACTTTGTTAGCCCTTGTAAGATTAGGAATTAGCCATGATTATTAATCAAAATCCATTAAAACCTAAATAGTTTTCTTTTATTTACCTCTCCTAGGATTTTTTAGGCAAGTCGATAGGGTTTCTTAGGTCTGTGTTGCCATAAAGTTGAGCTTTGAGTTGGTCATTGTGGATGAAATTCCAATATTTAGCCTCTCGAACCATCAAAACACAAAATATATCATTTATACTAGTTAAAATTTCTGAATTAGGGTTTATATCATCTCTCTTTAGCTTCTTTCTATCATTGAAATGTCATTCCTTAGCTAAGCTTCAACTTGAATCATATCTAAGGGTTCCCATATCCCTTTGTTGACTTAAATCATTGACGGAACCCTTTCTTTAAATTATGCATATCTAGATATTCCTTATCATTTCCCTTCAATAAACCCTAACTTGTAGAATACTTGTGCCTTTTAAAATATATGGAACTACTTTAGCTTTAAAGTACCTTTCCCTATACCATTCATATCACCTTTTGCCTTATAAATTAAATACCCTTATAGATGAATATAAGAAAGTCTCCCTCGTGGTGAAATTCCACTACAGCGTAAGGGAGAAATTGTAGAGGTGACATTAGAGTACCAATCCATAATTTACCCATAGTGTTTGGCCCATATCCCAGTGAGGCCTTACAACGAGTCTCTGCTAGATTTTACAAGGAGGCAATAGTTACTCAATCAACACCTTATTAAATTTCTCTTGATAAATGTATACTTGGAAATTTGTATGCCTAGTTGAGGCCCTATTTTTATTCTCATAATCCTATAATAATTGTAATTCCCCCATAGCCATTTTCTGGGCATTCTATTGTACCTATTACCTTTATAACCTAAATTTCTACAAATTTTATTTTATTTATTTCATGTACATGTTGATGCATAACTAAATGCATTCTACAATGCAAAGTTGTCATGCACAGAAGTATAAGCACATAATTATGTCATTATTTCCTATGCATATGCAACATACACATTTACATAATTAATTGCAACAAAATTTCAATTAAACATTCAAATTAACACTAATCTGATTTATACATGCCAATAAGGTGTAGACATCAAATGTTCATCCCAACCATTTGTTGATTTTTCAATGATATCCTAAACTTATAATTACTTCTTATGATTTCTTAGGTTAATTGTTTCTTGCATTCACATTCATCATAAAGTAATTACATAGAAGATCTCAATAGTAGAAACAAAATTCTAGTAGGATGATAAAGATACAACCACACAAGAGACACAAGAATTTACCCTGGGAAAACCCACTTGGGGAACAACCCAACAACATTTTCCTTGAAATAATCAAGTTGAAATGATTGATACATCTAATTTTTCAAGTAAAAAACAAAGTCAAATTGACTACTAACATAACCCAGGACACACCTAGTCAAAATTCCCTCAATAAGCCTTAGAAATTTTTGTCTTCTTTGCCTAAAAAATTCATCCTTATATGCCTAAGAAATTTTCCTTTTATGCCTCAAATATTTATCTGTATATGCCTTAGAAATTTGTAGTTTTTTGGCCTCATATTCATCCTTTATTAAACCAAAATTTTTCCTCAGAACTCCCTTTTTGTGATCCGAAAATATTCCCAAATGGAGTAGGATGACTGGCCTATCTATAGTGAATAGAAGTTCCCCCTTATTTTTAAATCCAACATGAAGAACTTGCCTTACATATATGTGGAGGGCTAAAATATCAATTATGAAGACCAACCATAGCCACAAAAATTCAACACTCCCTCTTAGTCAGGGAGGTATTCATAATGACTATCTAGATGTTCTCTTGTTGACAAATTTCTCTAAGAAAATGTTCATAATTTATCATTAGCATTAGCATCATCCAAATACTAGAATCTTGGTTAATAACTTTGACTCATGTTAAATCAACAACATCAACTAGTTACCATAGTTTTGGTCGGTACCTCTAATCTATCATGCACCATAATCTTGGTCAGTACTCCTGCCACATGGGATATCATTAACGCCAACTAGTTACCATAATTCCAGACCCTCTGATACATGGTACATAGACTAGTCTAGGTTCACCATCATCTTGATCAATATATTTGACTCATAGTGAATCTCCAAAGGCCTCATTCTTCATGAGTAATTTCGGGCATGATGCTAAACGTGCTCGCTTAAACTATCTAGAGAGTCTAAGAATGATGCTAAAAGGACCCACTTAACTAAGTGATTATGGGCCTCTAGGACCATTCTTCCTAATTCTGGTCAACATACTTGACACAAAAAGAATGATTGTCCTCTGCTAGAACATTCTCCCTAATTCCAGTGAATACACTTGACATAGGGAGAAAGTTTGTCCTTGAATGAGCTATCTATGTCAATGTGTCAATCCACTACCCGTGGAAAGCATCATGCATCATCATCATGCTCAACAAGTCGTTACTTGGAGAAATTCGCCAATTTTCCAAGTCATCACTTAGAACCTGGTCAACACCTGTGACTTATGGTAAAACCCTAGGCTATTACTATTCCTACATGCTAATTGAAGGGAAACACTCTTGCGCAATACTAGAGGCACTCATTCACTCACCTGGGGAGCACTCTGGGCCTTGATGCTCTATGGACCATTCTCCCTAGCCATATTTTGTGGGCCCTAGCAATATTTTAACCTAGGGAGAATGTCTACCCCTTTATGAAACATCACCACTCCCTCTAACCAAGGAAAATATTTTCAATTAATCTGAAGTATACAAAATTCTAAATCCTGTCCCCGAAGTGTACAAACTTTTCCCTAGGACATATGCTTTGCTAGCAATTTGATTGACTATAGAATTGTACTGGAACCACATTTCTCCCATCTATACCATGTATTGGTACTAGATCTCACTATGCTTCGACTTGTCAACATGGTTGTCACTTACACTTGGTTAAACAATCTTGTAAGAGCTTCTAGATCCATATTTATTCTCGACTTGCTAACCAAGCTGCAATATACCAAGCCTCTACAATAATGAATGTAGCATATGTATGCCTCATGGTCATCTAAGAAATCATCATGGAGCTAAAGCAATATCCTAATGAACTCTTTCTATGTTTTTCACTCTTTGCCCAATCTGAATATATGTGTATTCCTGCAGATGTACTTCACTATTTGATACATATCTCACCATAATTGATTGTTCCATAAACAACTATACCAAGTTGGTACTTCAACACATGTTGAAATCCTGCTATGGAAATCCTGGAAGATCCCTCTGCCACTGCCTCTTTCTAGTTACTATATCATATCATCTATCTAGCTTGATAATCTTAATGACAATAGAACATGCCAAAAATATCTAAGGTATCTTAGTAGTATGCTTCAAGGATATAATGCATCAGATCTATGTCCTTCATCTCGAACTCAAAGTTTTATTCCCTTTGACACTAAAGCAAGGCTCCCTCTCTGTTATGAAAGGCAATATTTATTCCACGACTATTCCTTCTGACATACGAGTCCTTCCTCTTTCATAAAAAATAAATCATATAGGATCAACCTTGATCCATAAATCTGAGTCTTAGGTATGAACTTTTGCAAGCAAGAGACTCCTTTATGTCCCTTAAAGTCTTGAGGTGGACCCATGTACACTTCTTCCTCAATTTATTCATTAATAAAAATGACCTAACATCCATCTGATGTAATTTATTTATTTTTTCCAAGGAAGAAGTCATAACCTTTCATTATGAGGAAAAATTACATGTAGTAGATGCCTTTGGCATATTCTGTATTTGATGATCATATAGAACTTTGCACAATAAATAGCTGTAACAAAAATATGGCCTCGCCATTTCCAGTAAAAAAGTACTTGTCTCTTTTTTCAACAAAAAATATAAATATATACATATTGGTGTCTATGAATTTACTAAAAAAATAACAACATAAAGCTGATATAACTTAGGGTCTTTCCACCCTATAGTAATCCTAGTCTATATATAGCCTATGATGATATTGATAGACCTCTGATTCCTGTTGCTTAATGATTATCCACAAGCCTCGTGGAAGTAGCGAGCCCTCCTTGGAAAGCTTTTCATCATCTTCATTGTGTTCCCTGTATATATGTTGAAAAAATACCATATTAAATCTTGCTTTGAGATTTAATACTTCATTCAAAATGTTTTGAAGAGATATAGCATGACAGTGATTTATTGAATTGAACCAATTGATGATAATTTGTGAGTCTTCGAATATCTGTAAGGAGGTTCAATTATGTGTAAGTGCAAAGTGGAGAAAATGTCTGAGAGTGATAAGTTCAACATAGTTGTTGGTTCCTTCCCCAAGTCCTAATTTGACTTTGTAGTAATGATGATCTGAGAAGTATAAACAGAAACCCCCCCACTGCCTTGAGGTTGAGCAGCCCCGTCAAAAAAATCGCACGGCCGAGATTTTTCAATACTACCAGGTCCCAAGATTTTATGGGTGTAAGATAGTTCCTCATCAAGGATGTCATGGAAGACTGTCGTTGCCTTGGTGATGAGTAGATGTCAACAAACGGACTCATTTAGAAATATAAGGTGGTTTTCAGCGAGCCATAGAGTCCAACAAATAATTAGGGGTAAAAAATGAACTTTTTGTCTCTAGTGCACTGTAATCCATTTGTTCCAAGCTTGAAGAATTGTAGAACCCTGCCATGCATTTCTCATTGAGAGTTGTTGTGTTACAGCTTGCCAGAATTGAGTGGCGAAAGGGCAGAGAAAGAACAGCTGCTCATTTGTTTCAGTTGATTGTTTACAAAGCACACGCCAGCTCAACCCGAATATGGATCTGCACATAATCGCTTCACCCGTGGGAGTTTTGTTACTTAATACGCAACACATGAAGAGACGAGCCCGTGGGGGTGCTTTCAGTCTCCATAACTACTTCCACCATTCAATAGTATGGTTAGGCTTATGGGACTATAGAAGATGGATATATCCCTGTTTGGGACTGTATTTCCTGTGGTCAGCAGGTGTCCATACTAAAATCTCAGGGTCCTGATTGAGGGTTATATGTGCTTCGGACAAAGCCCCGAGAAATAAATCCCATGTGTGCTGCCACTATATAGGAATGTTTAGTTCTTGAGCAAATTTCCAACGCTGACTAAAAATGGAGTTTTGCTCTTGATTGACAATCTGAGCTATCGTCATGATATTCCGACGATTAAGATGTTGTAGGAGGTCCAGGGCAGGAGGTATCTGTTACCCCCACCTATCCAAGGATCAATGCCAAGTCGCACAGAGGAACCATTGTTGATGCGCCATGCCAATCCAGCTCTGATAAAAGGAATTGTTTGTAATATTTCTTTCCATACAATGGATATGCCCCCATGAGGCCAGTTTTGATGACGTACCCAGTCCAGAGTTTGCTGAGGTAAATGTATTTGTGGTATCTCACAGTCGTCCAAAGGCTTTTTGCAATGAGAAGAGACCAACTCATCTTGGCTGTGAGAGCTTGAGAAAAATTAGACAGATCTTTTAACCCCCATCCCCTCATTTCTTTGGTAGGGAAATGTTCTTCTAGCTTACCCAAGCAAATGTATTACCTTCCTTGTGGCCATTCCATAGATATCGGAAGCATATCTATTGTATGCGGTTGAGGATTCCCCGAGGGATCCAGGTAAGAGACATCCAATATATCAGGGTGGCTTCTAAAACAGATTTAATCAGGACAAGTCTACCTACTCTAGAGAGTAATCTATTCTTCCAAATTTTCAACCTCTTCTCCAGTTTTATCACTAACCATATCCAGTCGGCAATCCAGTAGCTGTGGGGTTTTATCCAGAAACCCAATTATTTGAGACCTTCCGAGAGGTTATGAGGAATGTAATGAAAGTACATTTGGGAAACTCTGACCTCTTGTGGGGTAGAATGCGTCAGAGTAATTGTATATTTTGTCTGATTTCCAGCCATGCCTGTAGCTTTTTCAAAGAGGGCGAGAATCTCATGGAAGGAGGCCAAGTCCCTAATGCTGCCATCTAGGAAGATCAAGACATCATCAACAAAGAGAAGGTGTGTGAGGTAGCAGAGCTCGTTCATTCTCAGGCCTTTTAGTATGCCCTCCCTTTTTGCAGAGGTGATGAGCCTACTGAGACCTTCCATCACTAAAAGGAACAGTAGAGGTGACAGAGGACACCCTTGCCTCAATCCTCATTCTGCATGAAAGAACTGGGATGTCGAGCCATTAATCAAAATGCTGAAGGTGGCTGAGTTTATGAGGCAGATAATCTAGTTAGTGAAAGCTAGAGGGAATCCTACGTGGATCAAGATCATCTTAATGAAGAGCAAGCTTACTCGGTCAAAGGCCTTGGAAAGATCAATCTTGAGAATTATGCTTTTCAAATTCTTAGATTTGATAGAGTGAATGGATTCCTGGGCTATGCCTATGGCCTCACAGATCTGTCTGTTATGGAGGAAAGCAAATTGCTCATGGGAGATGTGGTGGGATAGGATGGGATGAAGCCAATTTGCAATGATCTTAGCAATGATTTTGTATACTATATTGCAGAGTGAGATGGGGCAGGGGAGTCTGATTTTGGGATGAGAGCAATGAAAGTGGTATTGATGGCTTGATACATTTGTCAAGATGTCCTATAATCTTTGACTATATTGAGAAGGTCTTTCCCGATGATTTCAAAGAATGCAAGGTAAAATTCAATAGGCCAGCCATCTAGCCCGGGGATTTTATCTTTCTGGAACCATTTTAAAGTCCCTTCTAGTTCATCTCTGGTGATAGGTGAAGTGATCTCATTGGCTGTCTCCTAGTTGACAAATCTTGGGAAATGCCCTGCTACTCGAATTATCTCAGCCAAGTTTGTAATAGGATGTTCCTTAAAAATATGTTGAAAGTGTAATATGCCCAGCTGTGAGATCTCGTAGTTCCTCCATTAGGGGTGGATAGTTGCCAGATAGTATTGGAGGCTTTCCTTCCTTTGGAAAAAATTTGGAAGTACCTAGTGTTCTCATCCCCTGCTTTGAGCCAGATAGCATGACTCTTGAGTGTCCAAGTTTCCTCCCGTTCCTTCAAGATTTTTTCTCTTTTGTTTTCAAGTTCAATCAGGTTGGATTTGGCTTCAGCACTCATGAAACCCCTATTGTTTTCATCGTTAAGGTCCGCCAAGGCTTCTTCCATAGAGGAAAGGATATGGTTATCCTTTTGTTGTTTATCCTTAGCCCACTTGATAGTGAGCTTCTTGAGTTGAAGAAGGTTTTGACAAAAACCTTCAGCTGGGTATGATACTGAGAGGGGGGGTTTTGTGTCCAGTGATTAGTGACCAACTCAATGTAGGAGGGATCCTGGAGCCAAACAGAGTTGAACTTGAAAGGGGCCCTTGGTTTGGTCAGCAGACTAGATACTTTCAGGTAGATAGGTGAGTTGTTAGATATGCCTCCTGACCCAACCCACTACCTATAATGAGATAAACGCTGCAATTTTTTTTTTTTTTTAATGACAAAGCGATCCAGTCTTCTGGCGAGGGCAGCCTCCCCCACCCTTCTATTCCTCCATGTAGGAAGAGGCTTTACCATAGGAACATCAGTAAGCTAGGCTTGCTCAAGGAGGTTTTCCATGGTATTTGAGAGTGGATCAATTTGAGCCGATGATCCCCAGGACTCACTGTAACCAATGGAAAAGTTAAGATCCCCTCCAAAAATGAGGTTGTCAACTGAGGACAAGGAGAGATTGAGGAGGTGGTTCCAGAAGGCCTCCCTCCCTTAGCACAACCCATAAAAATTTATGACCCAGAAATCCATGCCCAATTCCGCTGAGAAAAAATCGAACCCAATGTATCCCTTTCCTCCCTAGGTCGATTTGGGATTTACAGAACTGGGATTGTATTCCAAGGCTAAGCTACCTGATCGACCCGTAGCATCCAGGGCAATGAAAACCCACCTAGGGCATATAGCTTGTTGAATCGCTATAGTATGTTGTGCTTCCCCTAGGGTTTCTTGTAGCAGGATTAAATTGACTGGATCTGCAGAGAATAGTCTGCAGAGGGCTAGTTTTTTGGGGAAACTGGCCAAACCTCTGCAGTTAAAGGAGAGGCATTTCATGGGGGAACCATGTCTAGGGTTTTCTTTTCTCTAAGAACCTAGTCTAAAGAGGATTGTCTTCTCGAGATCACCTCAGCCCCTGCGTGAAGGATAGAATGCGAGAGGTATGATTTTCACCCTCGAAGGGGTTTAATGGAAGATGAAGGGAGAGTCAGGCCAAGGCCTATGTTCAATAGATAAGAGTCCCTAATGGGAGTTTGTGATTGTAGATTATAGGAATGGGAAGGTGCCGAGGGAGATGGTGGGAGTGAGGGGGGATTCTTTGGGTGGGTAATGGGGGAGGTGGTGGAATCTACTAGATGGCGGGGGAGGAGTGTGCAAGTAATGGAGGCAGGGGAGATGGAACAATGTGAATTCGATGCATAATGCATATGCTGAGTAGTAGATGCATTGACATAAGATAGATTAGGGGATGAGAGAATAGTAATACCCGTTGTACGAGCCACTTCAGCAGTTGCCTTGGCTTGAGTTAGAGGAGGGAATGGCAGCCTTGAAGGTGTTCCTGAGTCATGTTGCACTAGCCTGGATGAGGTTTCCTTCCGAGGTGGAACAGGGGCGGCCTTTGGATGCTTTCTACTGATGTCAAAATTTCCTTTGTCAGCACCAGCTTCTTGTCCTGCTGCCAATTCTTGGGCTTTTGCAACCAGAGGGAATTATTTGTATAGATGCCCAACCATATGACACCTTCTGCATCTCAATGGCACACCCTCATAGTCTAAGATCTGCACCCTAGTGAAACTTCACCATTGTAGGGTTATCCTTTCTTCCAGACCCTCCCGAGTGTCCAAGTGCACTAGTATGCGGGCTAATGTCCGGTTTTTGGATTGGACAATGGATTTGTCATAGTCCAGAAAAGTACCTAGGGTATTCCATATCTTGATAAACACCTCTTCTGACCAATACTGTAGAGGTAATCCTGCAACCTCACCTAGAGAGGCCCTGCTCCAATCTGCTCTCTTTCAAGATCAAATAGAGGGCTCCATATTTTGAGCAACACCGGCATCATCTCTATGTGCCAAAATCGAGCTAGCGCCAGGTTCGTGTATTCTTCGAGGGATAAGTGTAGCAAAAACCACCCATGAGGTAGTGTTTGAACCTTCAGAGGTTGAAGGAAGATCTGTCCCCAAATCTCTTTCACCCATTGCCCTAATTGATCCATTGTGTATGTTCTACCGCGAACGCTCCCCACCAATACTTTGCTTGCTCTGTCGGCAACATCACCCATGGGAGACCTTCACCAAACTTAATAGTGAAATCCTTCTCGGATGCCTTGATGCACTTAGATTTCTTCTTCCTGGTCTGAGGCGCAGTGGGATGGTCCTATAATGGATTCGAAGGATTTTTTGATGCCGACGGAGGCTCCACCAATCTAACCATAATAAAAGGGGTATCAAAATAGCGTGATGGGTGTGCTGGATCCTGAGCTTTTTCACCAGATCTGGGGTGTTGAGACTATAAATGAGGTTGTGTAACTGCTTCCGTAGCAGGTCCAGGGCAGGGAATAGGGTTGTGGGAGAAACAAAGGTCAGAGGGAGGTGTGGGATCGAAGAGAGGAGATGAGCATGAAGCGAGAGGGTTGAGGGTAGTAGGAGATAAGGGCGGGTAGTCGAGCACAGGCAAATCGATGGAGAAGGAGTCGATGCGAAGGGTGGTGTCCTTATGCTCGGGAAGGGAGGAAATTAACATCGTTATCGAGCAGAACAGAGTAGTTGTAATGGTTTCCGTTTTAGGGTTAGGGTTGGAGAAAATGACCTATTCCTAGAAGGGATTTGACGAGTAGTCCACAACATCAAGCTCCATGCCTTCCATGCTATCCGCTGAAAACAACAGATGGGTAGGTTGAGTAGGCGAGGACCGGTGAGCTGTAAACTGAAAGGAGGGTGGAGACTACTACGAGTGCAGGTTGTAGTTACCCGTGGTCAGTGTAGCAGCTAGGGTAGATGCAGCAACGACCATTTCTCGAAGAGGGAGTTTTCTCCACCCACTATATTAGAACCCACACACCCCATTACCCATATTATAGATACCCACTCGCCATAAAATTATTCCCCAGATCCTCATCTCCTTTTTCTATGAAACGTTTAATAGAATGCAAGGTAGACGCTTTTCACTGTCTACGGCATCTTCTTAATTGGTATCTGCTTTGCCACATCTACTTTTGATCACCTTTGATACTTTTCCCCCATCTGATGTAATTTCATAACTGAAGCAACAATAATTTTAATAATGTCCTTGACACTAAACAAAATGTATTTTCATGATTCTCTCCCTCTTTCTAGGAGAACCCTCTAGTTTCATCTCTCTCTTGTACTTGTTTGTGCTGCCATCTACTCAACACTAGATCTTGTAAATCCATTTGGAAGTCACCACTAACTTTTATTTTGCACAATCAAGGTATACTTCAAACTTGTTGATATCCCTTCTCCTCTGAGATCATATCTCATCTAGTATGATACCTCTTAACACAAATCACTGAATCTAGGAGGGTCCTCTTGTTAAAATATGCTTCATTCTTCCACTACTTCCATTTGCTTCCAGAGCCTTGGAAGCTTTCACTATGTACCTATAATCCTCAATAGGAGGCCATGGAAGAGAAATTACAACCCAAAAAAAGAAAACAAAGATAAGATGTTGCTTCATATCTGAATTCAAGCTTCTATGATCCATATTACATTAAGAAAAGTATTTTTAGTAGAAACCATATAGTAGAAAAATTTTGTTGACGTGTTTCGAACCAGCTAGTGTGGTTCATCATCAAGACCCGATGAAGATGCAAATCGTGGCATAGGATTAAATAGAGGGCACTGTAGAGACCAAAAATATCATATAATGACTAGTTTATGAAAAATAATATTTTAATAATGAATATTAAGATCGAATAATATTCCTATAACAACTAGTTTTAGAATAATAATATTATAATTTATAATAATTATTAAGATAAAAAAAATATTAATTAAGAAAGTTTGAAAAATGTAAACACCAATAAGAAACAAACAATCCAAGTTAACCAAAGATAGGGAACAAAGTCAAAAAAATATATAAAGAGGAGTCAAGACCTGATTAATGAGTCAAGTTCCTATAAAAATAATAATAATTAAAGGAGACTAAAATTAAAATGAAGCAATCAAAAGGGAGGGTTAAAAATTTAAAAGTGAGAAAATGGATCAAAATAATATTAATATTAAATGCAAATACCTATACAAAAAAAAAAACAATTCATAAATAGAAACATCAAACCCTAAAAAACAAAATAATCTACAAATGGAAAAAAACTAGGAGGATAGCACCGGAACCCAGCTTCTGCTAATATTCTAACCATCATACCTATTTAAATTATTGGGCCTTTTTTAGATTTCCCAGGCCTTCTTGAATTTACAGTGATGGAAATGACTAACCTTGGCAATGACATGGGCCTCCTCAATGATGTGATGCTTAGATTTTTTTTCCACATGTTCTGCCAAAGCAAAGGAGTGGGTCCTGCCATGCTTGATGTTAGTTGAATGCTCACGAATCCTTCGATTAATCGAGTGACCATTTTCACCATTGTAAGGAGTCCCACAAGAGCAAGGGATAATGTAAACACCTTTCATATTTTTGGGGTCCACAAGGTTTTTAATGGATCTTAGGGAGCTTCAGATGGTATTTAGAGGCCTAAAGGTTGAAGTAACCTCGTGCTTCTTTAGGATCCTCGTAATCTTGTCCGTATTTCCTTATATAAAAGGGAAATGAACCTAGAAAAACGATCCCTGGTTTCTTTCTTAGTCTTCCTTAGCCTTTAAATTTTTTACTCTCCCTTTTGATTTCTTTGTTTTAATTTTAGTCTCATTTAATTATTATTTTTGTTATAGGATATTTGACTTATTAATCAAGTCTTGACTCCTATATATATATTATATATATATATATATATATATATATATATATATATATATATATTTGACTCTATTCCCTATATATTGGTTGACTTGGACTGTTGGCTTCTTATTAATGTTTACATTTTTTGAACTTTCTTAATTAATATTTTTTTTATCTTAATAATTATAATAAATTATAATGTTAGTATTTTGAAACTAGTTGTACTATTAGCCGTTATAGGAATATTATTCGATCTTAATAATCATTATTAAAATATTAATTTTCATAAACTAGTCATTATATGATCTTTTGGTCTCTACATCAACCTCTATTTAAGCTTGTGCCATGATCTGCATCTTCCTTGATTATTATTGCCTTAATAAGAGTCTTTTCAATAGAAATCACATAGTAGAAAAAATTTGCTGACACGTTTCGAACTAGCTAGTGTGGTTCATCATCAGGACCAGATGAAGATGCAGATCATGGCACAAGCTTAAATAGAGGTTGATGTAGAGACCAAAAGATCATATAATGACTAGTTTACAAAAATTAATACTTATCTTTTGAGGATCATAGGGAAATGTCAACTCCCCCTTGATCTTTCCTTTCTTGCAATATCTAGGGTCTCTTCATTAAGTGGAAACATTAATCTAGGTTCAGCTCTAGGGTTTTATTTACAAACCCTAGGTTTTCATATCCAATACTTTTAGTCTTCTAGGATTTACAAATCCCTTTGTCCTTTCAAGTAATTCAACCTTCTTATTGTAGCAATAGTAATAATTATATCATGTTATCAAGACTAAACTCAACCCTTGAGCATGATTTAAATTCAAATCATAAAAATGTCCTATCAGTATATGACAATTGAAACAAGTGTATCCAAGATGCATTATGCCTTAACAAGAGACTTAAAGGAATTTTCTTTAGATCAAGCTTCTTAAGGGTTTAATAGAAACTTGAAATAGGCATCTTAAAAATCCATTAAATTTAAGAAAAGAATTGCAATTATGCATCCTTAAATGAATATTGTTCCATTCCAAACAAATTCAACAGTAACAATAATTTTGTCAAAGATAACTTCAGTTCTTCCCAAGAGGACTTGGTCTCAAAACTTGATGAGGGACTTATGAATATCCTTCCAAATTTTATGTCTAAGTGATTCATGGAATAAATATGTCTTTATTCTATCAATTCTTATAATCATGACCACATCAATACAAAGCATTTTCTTTGACAAGAAGCTTAGATATCTACAACAACACATTATATTTTGAATTTATATCAAAGGAAGTATTCTTCTTGAGATAGACAATTTACTTGCCATAGGTCAACAAGTATATATTCAACATCCATCATGATAATCCTATGTAAGTGTTCATTCATGCTTACTATATCTTTAACTTCAGTAACATATACCATTTCTTATGCTTGCACCACATCTTTCCTTTATGCTAGTAATAACTCTTGACTTCCTTGCTCTTGTTGAAAAATAGGTGAAGAGAATCATTTTGCTTTCAATATTTCAAGGGATTCTACTCTGCGTATATAATGTAAATATTCAAAGGGGAATTAATTCTAAATCTTTGACTTAGTCACTTCTAAACCTGATCCGATGAAACAAATAAATAATATCATTGTTCATCACAATAATCCATTCCACTATGTTGTATTCAACCAATCAACAACGAATTTCAAAATATCATGAAGTAGACCATTCAATGATTATTCAAGTCCTTTTTGAAAGTATGGTGCCCTCCATGGTCTAAGGTAAGAAAATTTCATTAGATCCCAAGCAAAATAAATATTTTTACGTTTTCTTTGATTGAGGTACAAGATTATAAGATACTTCGGATCTTTTGAGGCCATGTTTGAGGCCTCTTGACCTATTAAGATAGAATTTGAGGCCTTTTCAGCCTACTGTAGTAGCACTAAGGGTTTTTGGATAGGCTGACTAGTCATTGAGGCCCTTAAATAGACCCTTGGCCTTCCTTAGATTCGAACTGTGACTTTAGATATATTTGGCCTTGTCTAATCATGATTTTCGATATCTGAATTTCATCCCTTCTTCAAGGAGATATAGAGGCTTGGTTTTACTTTGACTAGTAGACACATAACTTGATTATTTCTAGGGAAAACTTCCTTAGTTGACTATGGATTGTTTTTCAAAGATCCTTGCAAGTCTACTCTTTCACCCAAGCTCTAATTCCATATTGATTTTTCAAGGATCTCCTAAACTGATAATTACTTCCATATCATTTCTAAGGTTAATATTTCTTTAATTCACATTCATCATAAAGTAATTACACAAAAAATTCTCAAAAATAGAAATAAAATTCCAGTAGGATCATAAAGAGATAGCCAAACAAGAGACACAAGAAATTGCCCTGGGAAAACCCACTTGTGGGAAAACCCCAACAACCTTTTCCTTAGAGAAATAATTAATTTCAACAAATTGTTGAAGCCCCGAAAATTGGGTCTACAACAAGGGGGATACCCACCCAGTTTGGACCTTGGTTGGCAACTCCTTTTCCGTTTGGTATGGTGGGTCTGACTGGGGATAATGGGACCAGTTTCCCAATTGTGTGTGTGTGTAAAATTGATTGATGTTTGTAGCTTTAAAAGATTCTAAATGAGATAATCTACTTCTCATTCTAATCTAATTTTTATCTAAAAAAGCAACGACATCTAATATCTATACTAACCCGGGGTAAGATTTTTCTAATATGCGATCTAAAATGATTTCAAATAACAATTGGCAATAAAGATCATTCAATTGTTATAAGAAAATAATTCAATATAGATGAACTACTTCGCATAAAAAGTTAGATGAAACAGTTGTGAGAAGCATATCGCATAGTAAGCTGTTCACATATCAAGCATAAATAAATAGCTATCACCGTACAAAAGTGCCAAATGATAACTCAGGCATTCAAGCATTAACATGTAAAAAACTAAGCTTAAATATAACTCTAACATAGGAGATAGAAACAGTTAAGAGATAGAAGTACCATTTATAACTAGTTCTACTCATGAGCTTCAAGCGATAACAATTTATCTCTTCTAAATCTGACATCAACTAAGAGTATAGAAGTGCAACATCAGTAGTAGATATCAGATGCAAAAATCAATAAACCCTGTTCCATTCATTCACCAAAACCTCCTCGGAGGGTGCAAAAGTGCATGTTCTGAGGACAAGTTTTTGATGAATTTCTGGACCCTTCTCTAAATGCATGAGAAGGGTTTAAATACTACTAACTAAAAAATAACTTATTTACAAAAATGTAGGATACGGTTTAAATGACCGTCCTATTTCTAGGCAAAATAAAATAAAACTGTTTCTAAAATGAAATCTAAAGCTAACTATTTCTGTATTTTTTCCTTTATATCGCAAGCATTCAACATTTGCTTGAGTGAAATTGGTTGGCCGACCTCAGCCTTTAGTTTCCCTGTGAAAACGGAAACTGCTAGAGTTGGCACCATCTTTCCGGCAGAATTTATGTTGTTTTTGAGAGTCATCCTCTTCGAGAGATTTTTCTTGGCGATGCGCAATTAGCGCTAAGCGCTAATCGCGCATCAAAAACTACTTCTGTTTTTCAGTTTGGGTTTCCTTGATGTGTTTTCTACCTCTTGCGTGCTTTCTTTTGGCGGACTGGGTTTCACTGTTATTCGGCGCAGAATTGAACAAGCTAAATCTGCAACTGCGTTTCTATTGCATGCGGTGAATGTGTATAAGGGCGCCATTTCTTTATCTTCAGATATCAGAGCCTCGCCTATTCTTCACCGTAATTTATTGTACACTGCTTTGTATAATCTTTTGTCCTTCGTTCCTGCAGTTACAAGTGAAGTGAGAGTAATGATAATACATAATGACGGGAATGCTTTGACTGCCGAAGACATGTAAAAATATGCCACCTTACATGAACTGACTCTTCGATAAACTCAAAACTATATTTCATTAATGAGCATTAAAGCACATAACCAGTCTCGTTTAACACTTTTTCTTGAACAATGAACCAGAAAAATTTGCGATGGGATGATTTTGCGATTTGCTTTGCGATATTGCAGATTTGTTACATCGCATATCACAAGATCGCAAGATCGCAAGATCGCATGATTTTTATTTTGTCTTATCATAAGGTTGTTTTGCCGCATTATCATAATTTCGCAGTGTCACATGATTGGAATATCGCAATATCGCATGATTGTTGTTGAGATTGCAACAAGAGGATGGAGCTTAGTGAAAAGAGTCGCCTTCACTAAGTGGGCCGGCAGGCTATTTTTGGTGCAAGTCTATTTTTAGACATATGGATCATGTCTATGGATTGCAGGTTGCTATTTATGGATGATTAATCAAGTTGGGAAAAATAGATGGACTTCTATTTTTGATGAAAGTGTGAGTGATCACAGTGTGAGTGATCAAGTCTATTTTTAGACTGGCTGTCAAAAATAGAAAAGTCAAATATTATTATCCCACAATAATATTTGGACTATAAACTTAATCTTATTCTCTTGGAGCACTTCAGTTCGAGCTACGGATGTGGCACATGCAATTGCATGAAAGAAATACATGGTTCTTATGGGTTAGTTGAATATTTGCATGCATGACTTCAGTTAGAACTCAAGTGAGTTGAGTTTAGTGGACTGGAGGTGCAGTTGATGGAGTTGTGTTCAGTTTAGCTTTGTTAAACTGGTTGTAATTAGTCTAACTGGCGAATAGACTAGAGATGAGTTGGGTGAATTAGTTATTAATTAATTCACAAGTTATTAACTCATAATACAACTAATGAATACATAAGTTAACTCAGTTGCATGTCAGTGCATGTTCAGTTCAGCAGGGACAGGTGTTAGAGAATCAGATTGCTATCAGTTGTGACTATAGTTGTGCACCAGATCTTGCACAATCAAGGATTGAGTATGCCAATGAGTTTGCTCACATATTTTCCCACATTGTAGCTTGTTCTCACGTGATTTAGCCAATGAAATACGTGGTTGCCTTGGAATTATCATCAGTTCTTGAGCAGTATTGAGCA